>JBCAUG010691427.1:0-13581 GCA_038406175.1 Haplosyllis leylae | reverse complement strand
CCATTGCTGTATGCCTTGAGAAGAACAAGCATTCATGTGGCTTCATGGTTAAATGGCACAAATGTAGAGCTTAAAAGCAGTATTTATATTCGATTAGATTTGAAGTTTGTAGGTGTTAAGGTGTTCAGGTTTGATTACAAATAAAACATTAAGACTGAGAACTTGTTATACACTCAGTATATTGCAATATCAACATCACACACAAAGGTGCGAACATTGTTGAGCATGTCAAACAATAGGATTGCTCATAATTCTACACAGCAACTAAACATATGTCGAACATGTTGGACAGTTAAACCCAAGCTGCACCTGTTGTAACAAGAACAATAGAAACATATGTGGAACACTACAGTACTTCGATTAACAATGAGTTCTAATTCAAAGTTTTCAAATAAAGATAAACTTCAGTTTAACCCTTCAAATTACAATAAACTTCAATTTAAGTTCACTGAAACTTTGAACTACAATCATTTTCAAATTAAGTTAGTCTTGAAATCCCTTCAAATTAGTGAAACTTCGAATTAACCGTGTTCAAATTAACAGTATTTTTTACCATTGAAAAGATAGGGGTTGGGTTCAAAACTTGGGTCGAATTAAGCATGCCTTCGAATTAACCGGGCCGAACCTGTATAATAAAGTATTTCAACAAGATTGCTCACATACTTTTGAGTGTATTATTCAAACCATTTTTAACATGGCGTTCACCGCTGCAGCCTATTCAAAGATTATTGCGGAAAAAATATTTACAACCTCGTAATGTCTCATTTTTAAGTCTGCTGAACACTGGTGGTCAATACAATTGGTTTCCCTAGCAGATGTTCTACTGATCAATGGCTTCTATCTGCGAACTAAAAGCAATCATAGTTAATTACAACCCATCTGCCTTTCCCAGGCTTGTTCTTCATTCTTTACAACTCAATACAATAATTCCCAAGTTTCATTGCAGCAGGTAAGAGATGGATTCATGTAAAATCCTACAAAGTTCACTTAATCCTGAATTTTGAGTTCCAAAAAATGTCAATTCTATGGTCAATGTTTCTCACCTGGACTAAAAGTTCAAATTTAATCCGCAACAGTTCGGAAATAAATCTGACGTTCGGATTCTTATCCAAAATAGAAAACGTCACTGGTTTCTCTGACTCAGCCTCCGACCGATTATCCTCAGGTATACAAAGGAAAACGTGTGACTCACTAATTACACTTTGATTAAACTGCAATTATAATCAGAAGCACTACCTTGATTTAGTCATCCAATCTGAAGATTTATTGAGCTACGCTTCAATAAATATCACACAAATGAAAAATGAATGTCAACTTCAGGAAAAAGCGAAATTATTTCTAACTGGCCTGTTAGAAATAATTCAAAAACCAGAAATTACATGTATGTCAAATATATTTCACTGACTTATTTTTGCAATACTTCAGTTCCATCTTTCAACTTTAATTGGGCTTTTGTTGAAGACAGCTTAGTTTAACCTCCCACCCTCAGCGACTTTTGGGGACATCACCTGGCTACAGAAAGTGAGGACAAATTAGACTTTGGAACAAAGAACATGGGTTATCAGATAAGCCAGCCACCCCAACGGCTAAAATAATTTTTTCAAAAGTAGGTACAATTATTAGCTCGATAATCAAGCAGACATAATTTGCATGAGATGGTTCAGTTGAATAGCGTTACCTCACGCCAACATGTCGGAAAAACAAACCCCCATCTTAATGGGTACTCACGAGGGTACTGTGCATGTTCTGGGCACACCATATCACAAGACAATATTTCATCATTTCGTATCTCTGCGCATCTGTTTCAGTGAGAGCTACACAGTGCGGTGCAAGTTCAGAGTTCTTGTAGTAAATATCTTTTAGGTCTCAAGTGGAATACCTACGCCGATTATAAAGGGATGGTCACAGCCTTAGATGATGACTAAATTGGACCCATCTTAAGTTTCTATCATTTTAGCCATCACAGACAAACTCTTGTCTTTGACTACGAAAGGTGACAACAACGAGCAAACAATCATCTGAAATTATTTACGTCCACTCACCGGAAATATATCACATTGCTGGATAAATACTTAAAATTTGTGGTTAGTCCGTCAACATATTCCTTGCACAGATACTCATTTTGCACTATTAAGATCAAAGGTTAACAACAGGAAGCAGGAATTATCGGAATATTTCAGAATTTTTCGCAGTATTTTAAATAATTTGATCATTAGTAAGGTATGTGAATTGTGAAAGTATCTGATTATAAGCGCACGTAATGTATCTTCAATTAAAAGCAGCAAAATGGCATCTTTCTTCCGAATGCGTATTTTCAATTGTGATTTATTAGGAGATTTAAAAATGAGTTTATTCCCAATGAAGAACACTGAAAAGTCCAACAAGTTTTTGATCACCAAAATGCTATCGAAGACAATGGCGTAGATCTAGGTAGATGTTCGTTTGTCACCACAATACAATAGAATGATTATTATATGATGGAAAGAATGGTTTCAAGACTTGAAATTCAGAAGAGGTACACCCCCAAAGTCACATTTTCCTCCATCAATGCACAGCTACGTTGCAAGAATGTCCTACGACACTATCATGACAAGGGCGATTTTAAGTTTTTAATAAGCTAATAACACATTTTAACGCCAGAGATTACTTTTTCTCACAAAAACGTCAAAGGTAGAGAACAGGTACGACCAATTTAAATCTGTGGTCTGAAAAAAAAAACATTGTTGATATTTACGCGTCAAGATCTATTCGACACAAAAATCATCTATTACCCAAGGCCAGCATGGAACTCCAGCAAAACCATCTCATCTGCGACAAAACAAAAAATTGTAATACTTACCATGCGGTTTGATACCGAAACCCTAAATCGAAAAGGTAAAATTACAAGGATACTAACTAAAAGCCTAGTCAGTGTATTCAAGGCCTAAATACTCGATGCAAAATCTGTTCACCCTTCCACAGAACTGTAAAATTTCTGACGTAAAAAACCTGAAAAAATACAAAACTTTTTAATTGTCTACCGAATAGAGTTCAACAAAACTACGCAGTTCTGTTCATTGAAAAGTGATCATCAAGGTACAGAAAAATAAACTGCAGGGACTCTTGGGGTCTAGGGGTTGATAAGCCTACTATCAAAATGTACAATTTGGTCCGTTAAAAATCGGTCCATAAGTATTTCCATGATATAAAAGTTATCTTTAGAATTTAGGCAGGCTTTGAGTTTTTGGGGTAAGCGTTGTTTCCAAAATATTTTACATTATTATCCATTCGTTAAAGTATGTCAATAAAGTATGTCACAGGCTGCCAATAGCTACTTCATTTCAAACGTTCCACTGAATATGATCATTTTACCACTGTAGTAGCCAACATTTGACAATAGGGCTGCCACTAGATTCCCTAGTAATTAAATTACAACAATTACCACATCATCTCAGATCTAACAATGAGACACTAAGATTAAATGTAAACATAGTTCAGATAAAATTCAAGTACATTAATTAAATTCCGGACATTAATCCAAAAGTTCAAATTCTCATTTTAGAAAATTCCTGTTCCAGAAAAATATGTTCTTCCATGGTTTCAGCGGGATTCGCGGTTACTACCCAGAAGCACCTCCCTCCTCACTTTCCGCAATACCAAAATCGGGAACGTTTTAGAATACCAGGAACCCGCAGTTCTTGGAATTTTTTTGGATACTCAACAATTCTACAGTGTTTTATTAACTATCACGGACTAAATACATCATTATTTAAGTGCAAAAGAAAAAGCAGAGCAACTACAAGATTCTAAGAAGTACAATTTACATATTTGTTTTTTACCAAATTACCCATTAACTCAGGTTAGTTCTTTGATAAATTTGTTATTCATGAAGTCCAAATTATTATGGTCTACACGTAAACGATATCCAAAGATATTTCAAGTGAAAAAGTTTTTAACTCTTTTGTCAATGTATGTCCATTTTTGTTCAGTTTCTTTAGTTTTTCGAGTTCAAGGTATTTTGAGGTTATTTTGGGTGTTAGAACTTTATAGTTCATGGAAGACTTATATTGTCTCAATAAAATTACGGAAGAATTGGCAAGAATATGGAGAAATCGGAATTTTGAATTCAGTTATCACCAATAGATTCTGATTGATGCTGGTAATTTTCCCTCAGTACTTCCAATCAAGTGTAGTTAACATGTCGTCGTTTTTGTATCAAGAAAAACACAGGGTTTCCACACTTTAATAAAGATAAAATTCCCCCTGTCTTTTGGCATAAAATAACATATTCCACAACCACAATCCAGGCTTAAAAATAGCTTTCCCTGACGTGTGCCGATCCAGTCGTGGGAACTGTGACCAAAGGAACAACGGAACGGTATCAAGACATGTATCGCAGAGAATCCTGTACCAAAGGACAAGATGCCCGTTCACTAACTCTCGCTCACAATCTATCGAACAAATTACACGGGTCGTATTCAATTTGACAT
Source organism: Haplosyllis leylae (assembly GCA_038406175.1). Taxonomy (NCBI): domain Eukaryota; kingdom Metazoa; phylum Annelida; class Polychaeta; order Phyllodocida; family Syllidae; genus Haplosyllis; species Haplosyllis leylae. The sequence goes on along the minus strand of JBCAUG010691427.1, from coordinate 9,112 downwards.
GCGGACTAAGTGCCTGGCAATTTCTTCAGACCTCATGCCTATTTATAGAGTATCAACAGAAAAAATGGCACTTGTGTTTTCATTTTATTTCAACAAAAGTATTTACTAATATCTAGTAATCAATACATTTAACCATATCATAGCCACTAATTCCAGTATAGTTTATTGTTGGGTATTTGGCCAATGATTGAATATTACACTTGAAAGAATTGCTTACTGACCAGTAGTCCACTAATGCACTTTGGTCAGCAAGCAATTCTTTCTTTTGCAATATTCAATCATTGGCCAAATACCCAACAATAAACTATACTGGAATCAGTAGCAATAATATAGCTAATTTTATTGATTACCAAATATAGCCAATACATTTAAATAGAATGAAAACACAAATGCCACTTTCCCCATTGTTATTCTACAAATAGTCATGAAGTCGGCAATTTTTGTTTGACACCCTGGTCCGTGTACCAATTTTAATATGAAACTTGAATTAACATTTCTGCAAAGTGAAACTTTAAAATTTCGAAGTTTACTTACTACCACATCCGCACGTCTTCTACAACTAAAAATGGTCCGTTCAGAGTGCTACTCTTTTACATTGTACATCTCCAACGATCACAATACATTACTTGAATTGAAAGAAATAATTACAAAATAATCAAGAAGTAGTGTTGTCAAGAAAAAACAACTGTGGGATTATTTATTTACACTTACACCTTAATACAAATTGCCCAATTGCAAACTGACATTAACTTTGGTAAGCCCTACACCGCCCCTAAAACTACAGAAATTCCTGCAAATAGTTCACAATGTTTTCAATCTTTCAAAAACGCAATGTTTTTTTTTCCTCTAAAATTTTATTTTGAATATTAAACAAGGTTAAAGTTTTTCAGAGGCAAAGTTGGAACACTGCACCCATTTTTCTCGCCTAATTGGTGACATCTTCCTACTGTCGTGCGACGCCACAGAAATTGTACAATTATCTTTGGAAAGATCCGTCCACCAGGCATATTTTGCACTGTCTCTTTCAAATATGCAGAACTAACCACTCACGTACACATGTCACAATACTATCACGTCAAAAATATGGGAATATATTTTAAAACGAATGTCAGTGCCAGGTGCATCTTTAAATACCTTACAATAATATTTTGTGGTTTTACTGATGATAAGATTGAAAATTTTCTCAGGTCTTACTATCATTGCCGTTCACCAATGCCGTGGTCGCACCATCTGAAAAATAAGAAAATTCAAAGAATCCTTTATCAAAAGTCCTACACCCTTAGATTTTGGCCCACTTTGGTTCTGGGTTTCCTCACCAAGCTACATTATTTCCAGTACTCAGTGGACAAAGAGAAAAAATGTTTTTGAATTGTAACTCGCGACATAACAGTTGAAAAACTGCTAATTGCACTGGCTATTTGACTTGAGAAGGGAGCTCCGCATTACTGTGTATACTGAACTCTTCTGCTCAAAAGCTGTTATTTCTATTCATTCATTCAAAAAAAAAAGATATATCTCCTCATTCCTCTACATTAGGTGAAGGACCACGCGCCGGAGATGAAATCTTTTCGAGAACCATAGATTCCTGATAAACGATTTCAAAATAACACTTTTGTTGTGCCCAAAATGTAACAATTATCTCGGTCCATCACGTCAAACACTGAACTTGACGCATTAAACTCGATTGAAAAATGAGTTGAAGAAAATGCGTAAAATTGTGAAAGGGAAGAATAAACTATTTGTAGCGTAATTCTAAAATCCAACGTTATCAGTGTTTGGGCGAAACATACATTAGCTTGATTTGGGTATTAGGTTCTGATCATCGTCACAAAAATAAATTCAGAATTAATTACTTAATGGTATCAGTAATGGTAAAATGGTGGCTGAGATCTACCTTACATAATGGACCAGGTTTGCATGATATCCCAAAAAACCATAGAGATCACCGCAGATAAACACACTTCTGCACGACATAGTACTGTAATCTTCGGACGGGACTTAATTAACAAAATTTACCATTACGCTGATGATTATTTGGTTATCGGGGTTGCTTATTATTAAAGTATACTGGTACGTTTTCCAGGGCTTTGGCCCTTTATCCCAGGACTAGCGGTAGTTTATGTCACCAACCTCTGAGACCCCAAACGGGGTTTTGCTTGAATTATGCCGACACGCATGCAAAGTGCCACTCTGATTGAACAAATATGTTCTGCGGAATTCCTTTCTTGTGAAGCCCAGAAAATTAACTATCAATCATAGTTGGTAAATTAATAAAGACTCCACTTTCATCGCCTCTATTTCAACCTTTTTATGCGCATCATCAAAACTGCACTGAAATAATCACTTTCGAACTGATCTTCACTAAATTTTCAGTTTTGACATACTGTAAAACATAATTGTTTCTTCCACAGACAAACGTCCTTCGAACATTGCTGACGAAATATTATGGCATCAGGTTATTTGTCAAAACTACATCAATGACAAAGGCTGTTATTCCTTTGGTTGTAGAATGTCAAAGGCGTAGGGATTTAATTGTGTCGAACTGCTAAAGTTATGTCCCATATATGTGTCTATTGTGATAAATTTGGGAACATTTCTGAACTGTCGACCTTTTATTTTTATAATTTTGTCAACAATGCCCAGATGCCCCTGTTTTGGATTTTCGGAGGGGTGATGTTTGCCCCGAGTTTTAAAGCCAGAAAGAATCGTCATTTCCTGCAGGCTAATCATCAGCATCTGTATGTTTGATTGCCTGAAGGAAAGGATCCTCACGTTCATTTGAGTATTATTCCTGCTTCACTGTTTTAAGGTACACAGCAACTAAGTTTATTTGATTGCAATATATTCGGGTCACCCAACAATGCAAAAGATGACATTTACTAAAAAAAAACATTGAAGGTGTCTCATGCAAAGGATGGCTAAAAAATTAGTAACATGCGTGACCCGTCTAATTAGCAAAATGATGTTCTTGACATTATCAAGCTTTGCCCGCCCAATAAATGGATAACATAAATCTTCTCTCATAATTACTTTGGCTTTGCGACACTTTGATATGAAATGCAACTGAAATGTATTCAGTGGAATTCACTTTTTTGTTTCCTTTACTTTTGTGCAATACCTTCTACCAACAAAATTCCATAACGTTTACTGTAATTTTCATTGGGTGAGGGCAACCTCCCTACAGACCAAATTGTCTTCGATTTCATGGGGTTTTTTTCAGAAAGTTATTGAAATATATTATTGCCCCACTGCTCCCCCAGTCTCCCGTTGTAGTTGGCGCTCCTCCTGCAGCAAGTCTTGGATTCGTCCCTGTTTTTGGTGGCTCAAGGTGATCATATTAGTTCAATTGATCTTTTGGTCAGATCTTTTGGTCAGACTATTTTGGCCAACTTTTCAATTTCATAAGAGGGCATGGTGGTATCGACGCACTGGATGTGAGAGCTTTTTATTCTGTTTTGTCGGCCTCAGTTTAAAATTTGAGGAGATTTTTACAGTGTGGTCTCAAAAGCAAAATGTTCACGTTGTTATGTTTTGCATTTTCATCTTGTTTTCAAATTAACTCGCTTTTTCCTGATTGGAAAAAAAAAACTAATCCCGTCAGTTCGTTTCCCTGTGCTGGTGGGAAGCTCACTTCTAAATATCATACTTTGTAGTTTTGTAGAATCTTGTGACTGAATGCAAAAACCATGTAGACCCACAGTTTGCCTCAGTTTCAGAAGTGGATGATTCACCAGACCAGTGGAAGATAACTTTTGGTGGTCCAAATTAAATTTCAAAAATATCATTGGGACAGAAATAAAGAACTGTTTTCAGTATGATACTGTTCTGGTTTCTTGTGGATAAATACAAAATTTTAGAAGGACATGACTTGAACTCAGATGGCTAGTCGGGGCCAGTAGAATGCAAAACTAGGCGTCCCGTCGGTAAAAGCAGGTGGTCATGGGCCAAGGGTACTAAGAAAATGGCATCCCTGTCAAAGACGTCACTTGAAGACTTTGTGGCATCCTTGCATCTTCTTTTCCTCAAAACTTTGTTCAAGGTTGCTACACTCTGATCAAGATATAATACTCCGTGTTTTCGCTGTTTTCTCAACTGTTTTTTGTGTTGTTTTTTTTTTCAACATTAAAAATAACATTTATTCCACTGCCACTACCGCTAGCTATCCCACTACTGCTGCTAATTCCCTCAAAACTACAATCACAATAAGCTCCTTCCATTTTCAGTTCACCAACTCAAAATTTAGTACAAAAGTCAAAAGACAGAAATCTCAGTACCACCCTGAAAAACAGCCGTGAGTTTCCCAGTAAAGCACTTGTATGTCTGAAAAACGGTTCGGCCTTATTTAAATTCTTGATTTGATTACCTCAAGAGAAATTTCAACATGTTTTTGATGAGTTTGCTTGATTTTAACATACTTTGTATTTACTTTTATTTTAAATATTGAGTTTCTCATGCAAGGGGATAAAACTTACACTAACTGCGTGTTGCACCTAATTACCAAAATGATGTTCTTGGCATTTACTGATGCACTGCCTGTGCAATAAATGGATATCAATCCAGCAAGTGTTCACTTGTACTTTGCAGTGCAAAACAATTTTTACATTTTGTATGCAACAAATATATGGGGTTATGTTTGGGTGCCTCCTCCAATTGTACATTAATAACTGTTAAATATTGATTGCTTACGCTCTGACTTTAAAATTACTCAACCAAATACCTAATACATAGTCAAAATACGAACTTTAACCATATTTTCAGTTAAGCAAGTATGGTAAAGAATTTTGAAGCTCCAACTAATTAACACTTAAACCGAAAAAAACTGGAGTTTTCTGCAACGTAATATCAATAAGAAACATTATATTGTGTCCAAATCTATGATAAATCATCAACAAATACTTTCTCTAATAACTTCAGGGAAGTTCAAAAATTGCTTTTTCATGCACCCTTTTGGTGAAACAGCTAATTTGTCTTCGCATGAAATCTACAAATTTTGAGAGCATGAATTTGAGATACAAACAACAGAATTCAAACAGTAACATTCATGACAGTGGTTATCAGTGTAAACTTTATTCTAAGTCACATGCAAACTTATTCGTTGCATGTCGAATAGTGCATCTTGCTCCCTCCAATTCTTCAAGACTGCTCGTAAAATGCATAAACGCAGGAAGCAGTGTTTTAAGACACAAAAGAAAAGTAAGCTCCCTAGTCAAGCACCATTATTTCAAAATCAATCCTACTGGCCTATTCTTCCTATGAGCACAAAAATATTGCACACACAAATTAACAAAAAGCGCATTTTGCAGATAACATGGTGACGTAAAGCCATGTAGCAAATAATAATTTACTCAAAGGTTGACAGGGGTGCAGCACCGAGTCATCAGTGAAGTTCCTTTGCTCATAATTTTCTTGGTAAATGAGTTGTGCCATCGTTCAGTGCTTCACGAAGGTCAGTGTCCATGGTTATGGGAAATATGGCTAGATGAAAGAACGCTGATGGTAGAACTGGTGCCAGAAATGCTAATTATGGAACTGGATGCTGCTTTGCATACAGGAGTGACTTCTGATAGTATTGCAACAAGGATATTCAGTTTTAGCATACCCTTTTTAGCACCAATGGGAGGCTACAAGCTGAGTTGTGGGGACAGGCTTTGTCCTGTTACAATAAATATCACAGTCTGTCTAAAGTGTATCTTCACCATCAGTACCCAGGGATGACAATCCTAATGCCTTTCATAATTTTTTTTTCATAAATTTTAAAGTTTTCTGCGTCGGTGTATCAATTTTATTTTGCTCAAAATAAACTCCACCGATCCATATATGGCTTGTCCATATGTATGATAGAAATATACTTTGGGTAGAACCTAATTACATGAATTTTTGTCCCTAAGTTAGACATTAACTGACACCTGTGCAACATGACCCTCTTTAAGACTTTGATCTTTTAGGCAAGTATTAGTACAATAAAACATTTTAAGGTAAAGATTAGCTCATACATATTAACTCACTTGACCTTGAACCAGTGACCTTGATACTCAAACCTAACTTCAATATGGTCAAGATATATCTGTTTTCTCAAGATGAAGTTTCTAGCTTCAGTCGAGTTTTTCCTAAATAACACAAATCTGACATTTCTGGCATTTTTGTACAAAATTGACAGCAAGGGGTTTCAAAATCAGCAAAAAAAAAGTTGCCTCCATTGGAAATCGAACTCACAGCACCAACCATATATGGATTAGAAGACAGATGCCTATTCCACTCTGCCAACCAGACCTGTGTTGAATAGAAGATCCTTAAACTGAACTTTGTTTCATGCACCACTTCACTTTTTGGACTTGGATCATTTCTAGATTCAATAGAGCATGACTTTATAAAGGTCTGAAAATCTTGAGACTAGCAAGGAATGGCAGATTGGTGGAGTGGGAATGGCATTAGAATTCTAATCCAGTGATGGTTGGTGTTGTGGGTTCCATTCCCACTGGAGGCAACTTTATTTTTTGCTGATCTTGAAAACATCCTGATGTCAATTTCGTACAAAAATGCCAGAAATGTCAGACCTGTGTTATTTAGGAAAAACTCGAGTGGTTCGAAAGTTACAGAGTGAACAGACAGATACATAGACAAATCTGATAGTAATGACAGAAGGATGCAAGGAATCGATCAGATTTAAAGAGGTTGACAGGCATGGTAACTTACATTTAGGGTCAACCAACAATTTGGACCAGGTTACATATTTTAATCCAGTAGTCGCGCATGTACCAATAACTTTATGCAAAACTAATATACCAAACACAAATTAGTTCAAATTATTTTTAAATAAGTTTTTTTTTGGTGGCTCGCTAGAGTCACCTAAATGGTTAAGTCAGAGGGATTTTAACATCCTGTCCCAGCCCTAAACATCTTGGGACAGTGAGCCTTTGGCAGTTTTATGAAAATTAGGCCTACTTTAACCTGCAGTCATTGGTTAGAATTTGTTCACACAGAATGCTGCCATGATGTCATTTTGCATGTGCCACCAATTGGGTCAACGACGCAACGTCATTTTTTTATTCTTGGTGCTTTGTGGCAATGTGCAACAACGAGTAACTTGGAGTTATTAAGTACACTATTTTCAATCAAGTGTGTCACCTGTGACCAAGGATCCTGCTTCCTATACCGGGTCCACCGATTTGTTTATTTGGTGATCTATTTTGATTAAATAAAATAGCACATTTCAATCTCCACCCGAAAATTAGATTCTTAACCCTGCCAATGCCAAATCTAAACACGGCATTTCGCTGAAATCAAGCGCCAAAGACCTGTAATGAATTTTATCGAGAGGCTTTGGTCTGGCATCTGTCCCCCAAAACCCGCCAATGTTCGTCACTATTTTACTGCCAAATTCCTTCCTATGTAACGACTAAATATGTATCCAGACTACTGTTTAGACAAAACAGCTGCCTCTCAGCCATGCAGCTTTGTTACAATACAAAACATTTTGAGTCCAACAATACAGAATCCCATAGTCTGCATAGATTTATTAGCAAAATTACCGTAAGGACTGTATTATAAATCAGTCCAAGAAAATTATGCCACACAAATACCAGTACTTCTGTACCCCCTTGTGCCAACCATGTTTACCAATTAAGCAACCTCCTTATTCTGCACTTCGAATAACCTGACAGATGAGTATGTAGTCGAGAAAAATGTGATGGTATATCTGGACTTAGTACCTACGAAGTAGGAAATGCAGAGCAATCTCAAATAAAACCCCAAACAGCACATCTGTCAATTGAAATATAAACCACTGCCTGGCCGTTTTGTTCTTTTTACTAAAAGAAAAGCTGTTGATATGAGAGGTAAGGAGAGAACCCCCCCCCCCAACCGAAAGAATCCAAATAATGATGCAGTAAGAAATACTTGCAACGATAACAGTTTGACATGAATTCGACAGAAATATGAGTTGCGCTGCGGATGAAAGTCGAGACAGGTGAAGTAAGGCCCTGATAATCACAAGATATTTCACGTGTCTCTCCAAAGTCCAATCAAAATTTCTAAATGTTACTGCGGACGAGCTCTTTGTTTAACTATGATGACGAAACAACACCTATTTTTACCAAAATGTACTGAACTAAAAACTAAACACTTACATCACTACAGCCCCCTTTTTGGAGTCAACCAAGGTCAAAAATACTCAACATTTTCATAGAATGACTTGAAAGAGAGACCTAATTGACGGAATACAATATTGTTGGACGTTTAACAAAATTCTCCACATTATTAAACACAAACTGATGCACTGGGTGGTCATCTTCCAGGTGGTAATGTCCCTCCGGGAAAAGAATTTTCCAGCCTCAAATAAGTACAACTCCACGCAATATGTCACAGGCCCTCATTAAGACTGCAGAATGTGCTTCCCCTCAATTTTTTAGATCAAAAGGAATAGTTTTTGATCAATATCTAACACTGCCACATAGCAGGAAATATATGCATACAGAATCACCACACTATTTTTGTCTTCAACGTCTTAACAAAAAACACTGAAGCCAGTCTGTGAAAGAAATAAATGTTCAGAAATTCAAGTTACCTTAGAAAGCGCTACTTTTGCCACTAGAAATCAATCAACTACTGTAGTCATCATGTATTCCACTTGAAATTACTCCTTCAAGAACAAAATGCTTCGCTTTGTGACTCTTTTCCTGTGTTGACTAAATGTGATGATCTTAAGGAAGAGAAGCAATGGATTCTTCCGTACACATTAACACCTTTGTTGCTCATATCGCGTTCATTATTGCGATCAGGGTTTCCACATTTGAGTCGGTTCAAAATTCCCTGACATTTCCTTGACAGTTCGCTGACATAGTGCTATTTTTTCCCTGACAATTAGTTTTATTTTTCAAAGGAAAAAACAAGGATACTTCTAATTATTCTTGTGGATAATCCAACTGTACACTGATTGTAACTGAAAGGAAACAATTTAATTGCAAAAAGATTTGGGCAAGCTTACAAACAACATTACAGGGTTGCCACATTTGAGTCGGTTCAAAATTCCCTGACATTTCCCTGACAAAATATCATTTTTCCCTGACAATTTATTATATTTTTCAAGGTAAAAAAAACACTTTTAATTGTTATT
>JBCAUG010691316.1:0-13581 GCA_038406175.1 Haplosyllis leylae | reverse complement strand
ATTGAAAAATTACAATTATTTGAAAACACAAGTTCAAGACACAGAACGCAGAACGCAAGACACAGACACAGAACGCAGAACGCAAACACAGATAATATTCGAACTCGTATAATTCGTAACTGAAGTTTATCGCAATCTAGCCGCCTGTTGTATCTGGCGACAGACAGTACTGTAATCATGATAGAGTTTCGTGTTTTATAGTAGTTTTACAACTGTGACACATTAAAATCATTTTTGACAGAAACTGTTGACGAAGCCGACACTACGAAGCAGTGAGCTGCTTTACAGCTTTCTGACATCAGAGTGCGAGTTTACAACAAGCTTCCTGCCTGACATTAGTTTGGGTAAGTTGCCTGACCTGATCAGCCATGACCTATTTTTGACGTGGCCATTTTTTTTTAATTTAATAATATTGCGAACACAGTAGACCCTGTGCTTCATGGATAGTGTGATGCTCAAATACGTAAAATGCGGTTTGAAAATGTTTACTTATTACTACAGTTATTTGTGATTTTAAAATAAACTTGACCTTTTATTTATAAATGCACTGGTTTTAATAGTTGTCATATTGCACTATTTGTATGTACATTTCAGGTAAAATTGTTAAAACGGGTGCTATGAAGCTAGTCAAGGAGGTTTGTATTTGTTTGCATAAAGTTCTCGCGATTCAGTGAAAGGTCCCAGGTTTTTTTTTGTAATATTACTGTGTTATATGTTGGTTACAGAAAGGCCAACATTTGGAACCATTTCTTCAGTCATTCCTTTCTTCAACTGAGTCTTCAAAGCCGCGCCCCAGCAAGGCAGACTCAGATTCCGACTCTGTATCCATATCCAGCGAAAAGGTGAGAAAACGTGTTTGTTAGTTTCGCTGCCCTTTCGACTTTTTCAGAGATGCTATCCAATGGGGAAAAGTTGAGGAAATTGTTGGAAACTTTGAGAAATGTCAGAAAATGTTGGCATGTTAGAGAATTGTGTTTTAATTTTTATGGAAATAATCAAATTAGTCTGTGGTTGTGACAAATCGTTGTAGTTAATTTTATTTTAATGGTTGGCTCTTGGTAATCACAGAGCAACGTGTGGGTGGCACATGTGTTTCAGCTGCGTTTAATTTAGAAGCTGCATTGTCAAATACTGTGAATGATTTTTATGTAGATGGCGAACTCTCTGTATGATAACAATGCGAACAAGGATGGTGAACTTTCACCAGTCACTCCCGCCATGGTGATGCCTTCACTGCAGTACCCGGTGGAAGGAATATGTGACACAATACTGTACTTAGGTGGCTAGATTTTTTTTCGAATATTTTCGTTATTTTGCTTTGATCAAGTGCAAGGGGACCCTGTTTCTTTTCCTTGCATCTTTGTTAACTCGCTTCATGCCCAGCTTTTATAACGTTTGTACCGTTGACTGAATTGTGAATTTGAAAAAAAAACTACAAATTTAATAACAATTATGTCCTCCAAAACATCATCATGACAATATACAGTAACTGATCAATATACTCATTTTCAGCTGACTACGTGTTCCATGTTGGTACAGTGTTACAGAGTTTGTTGCATACGTTTCGACCATTGGTAAAACATTCCTTGGATCACTTCGTAGACTGGTACCTAGGGTACAGGCTTGACAGGGTTCTTGTGGAACATAGATTGCTCAGACTAGTCAATTTATTCAGAGGTAGGTGAATGTTAATTCAGAGGAGCCACTGATACTTTTTAGTTGTTCGTCTCATTATTACATGGCAGGTTATAATTTAAAACTTGGGATATGAATAAGACATTTCGGCGAGGTGATGTTAATGTGTTTAAATTTTGACGACCAGCCCTGTAGATTCATATTCTGTTGAAACGTAAATTTCTTTAAATGTTCATTTCAGATGCTATATTTTTTGACAACGACCCACCAAGGTAGGCTGATTTATATTTTCTAAAACAATAAAAACTAAATGGTGTAATGCTCTTAAAATTGTGTTTCAAAATGAAACTTTCTTAATTGTTTACAGGACGGAAGAAGAGAAAAAAGAAAGGCAAGGAGAAACACTAAAGGAACTAAGGAATTTCATTCCAGGTAATGCACAACAGACGAGCTCAAGTAGCAGCTGTTGTCTCATTCCAAATGTTATCATGTCAACATATTATCCTACCCTACAAACTGAAATTGAACTACAAATAATTTTTGTTCAAGGCTTAGTTGGTCATGCGATCGGCAAAGAAAAGTTTTTGGAGGGAACAGAGACAATTTTCGAAGTATTACAATATCCACGACTGAACAAGCAGGTCAGATTTTTCTTCTACAATAATATTGTTCCAAGGATGGAACCAATAATAAGAATAAAAACAAATATTACAGTCATATTTTCTGGTAAATTTTTCACGGATACTTTTACTATTTTAGTTATCCTATGTATTGCTGGACGAGTTGCTGGTAGAACTATTTCCTGAGCTGACATCGTCTGCGGAGCAAGAGATTCTTAGAGGCTTTGGTTCGCCACCAGACAGCAGTGAGGAGTTGCCTTAAAAGTCGGAATACTCAAGCAGATTATACACCTTAAACACGCACATAAACACCAAATAGGTCCTCACAGAACACAGCTCCTAACCGCATCCTGGTCTTAGGTCTTAAGTTAGGGTGGAAGTGTTCAACTATCTGTGTGTGAAAATCTAATTCTTTTTTGTTCTGATTGTGTGGCACGATCTCGAGAAAGGAACGTATTAAGTTCAACTTAAGCAGGAACCTTTTAGTGTGATTATCACTTGTGGAAAAAACTAACGACTCCAATTCCGAGGTAAGGCCTCGACTTCATGCATTCACATTCTCAGTGCAGAACACTAACACGGTCCTTTCGTGCCATTTATAATGTGGTGTCGGTGTCGAAGTTGGTCAGGAAGGAACCGTGAGCCATTTTTGTATTCCTAGTGAATTTTTATTCAATATCACTTGCAAAATGCTGACACTTCCATTCAGATTACAAGAGTCAATTGATTTCGAAATGTTTCTATCTCACGGTGGTGACATTTTGATTGTAATTTAGTTTGATTTAAACACAGTATTGTTACTAGTTAACGAACGCAAAATAAACGCGAAAAAAAGAGACAAACTCAAGAAGTTCTCATTTGTAACGTTTTTTCAATGTTTTATTTTCTTTTTCACCCATTACAAAGTGATCGATTTCTATCACACTTTTTATATATAACAGCATATCGTGAGAAAATGTTCAAATAGAATCACACTTGAAATGCACTTGACCTGGAAATTTGTTTTTGCGCTGATGGTCGTCGAAGATTTATTCTTCACAAAGAAAGTACAGCTTTTAAAATCGATCGACATTCCATTTCCACCACACAGACAAAACCAATCCCCGAGAACTGAAACAACATTCTTACAATTAAACATAATTTCTTTCGTGATACTAACGTTAGACATGATCTTGTTTTCCTTGAGTAAAACACGAAACCACCCAGAACGAACATACCAATGTATATGTCCATGACAACCAATGGTTTATGTTTGTGCACTATATTAGAAAACGTTAAATTACAGCAGTGAAAAAAAACTTGTACCAACTTTTCGACTGTACTTTTAAAACGACCACAAAAGTGAATTCACTTTAAAATATATGTTCTTGTAGGTGCAACACTTTGTTCAGTTCTAACACTGCAAAACGCGATTCCACCGATCTGTTGATTGTTTAAGGAAGATTCACGACACGTCCACGCATAATTTTAACATTTTCCCACAAGTTGAAGCATCACTTCTTTCTGTCACAATCAGGTACTCTGGGTCCCACTTGCGACGAGTTCGATAACAACGAGCACCCGCTTGCAATGAGCAAATTCCTTTGGATCAAAATCATTGACTGCAATGTTAAAAAGTTCATTTACTACGAGCACCCTCCTACAAAAGCCGTTTTCTTCCCAATAATATGCTCGTTTCAAGCGGGACCCAGTGTATATTTCAGGTAACAATCACACTAATGAGCTTAATTCCTTTAAATATATAACCCACGAATTCATCTCGTGAGAGTTTCGTAAGGGTAAGAGTTTCGTAAAACTTGAACATAATTTCTATCGTTTGTCTTTCTTCTTATCCTTCTTTTCGTGCTTATGCTTGTGTTTCTTGTGCTCTTTCTTGTGCTTCTTGTGTTTTTTGTTCTTCTTGTGTTTGCTGGCTTTCTTGGTCTTCTTCTTCTTACTGCTGCTGGGACTGCTACTGTCGCGTTCACTGCGCTTACGTTTCTTTGAAGCTCGCTTAGGGTCTGGAGAGCTGCTTCCAGTCGAGCTGCTGCTCAGTACAGAATCGTCGTCATCATCGTCACTGCTCATCTCTGGTTCTGAATCCATTTCGCTGTCCGAGTTACTTTCATCATAGTCCGGCTCGAATCCCGCCTCGTCTAACTGGGAAACTTTCCTTTCGGGTACTTTATTTGAACTAGATTTAGATTCTGTCTTCTTGCTGGAGCTTCTGGAACTAGAGTCTTTCTGTTCGCTTATTTTCACCATTCTATCTTTGGAGTGTTTGTTGTCTCGTTTATTCCTGCCTCTGTCACTCTCCGTCGATTCTGATCTACGACGCTTTCTCTCGGTGCTGCGCCTGTCCTTGTCGGACGACCACGAGTCGTGTCCGCGTCGACTCTCCTTACTTTCCAAACTGGTCCGCACACCAAGTCTGTCCTTTACAGACTTTCGTCCGTGGTCGCGGTCACTCGCTAGTTTGCGACTTCTTGAGTCCGGTGACCGTGACCTTGTGTTTTCAGTTCGCACGGTAACCTTCACGTTACGACTGCTTTGTATCACTTTGCGCTCATCATTGCGTCGATCCGACTCATGCGCAGATATCGATTTTTCTTCCACATAGACACGTCTACCTCCGGAGGATTTGGTAGGCGGAGGTGGCGAGGACACTTTAGACGACAACATGACTTTCCTTGGTTTTGAACGTATGGCCATGTCAGCACTTTCTATCACAGACCTGCAGGAAACAAACAAAACACGATCACATAACAGTCGATATCAATCCTCGAAAGTAATTTAATGTACCCGAAGTTATTTTGCATTTAAAAACTTCAATTAAGAGGAATGTGTAAGTTTGTGCAAAATCGTACTTTCTAGTGTACTGCACTTTTTTCAAAATCAGCAAATATACCAATTCTGAGTCAGTAGACTAATCTCAAAGCTTACCTTGGAAGAGATTTTGGTTTTTGATCTTCTCTTTTGGATCGATCTTTAGGTTTCGGACTTGAGGACATCGGCGATTCGTAGTTGTCCCACTTGGACGGAGGCGGACGCGTCGACCTTGACCTTGACTCATCACTTGAAGAGAATTCCCTTTCGTGCGATTCTTCGCGAGACTTCGTTTTTCTCTTGGGATCCTCTGTACCTGGAGGAGCTGGTTCTGGTGATGCGTGACGATGAGCCATTTTGCGGCCGTCGGACGACGTTGTTTTTGCTTTCAGTTTTTTCTTTACAGGACTCCTTGAGCTTGAACTGCTGCTGTCATAACGCTTGCGTTCTTTGATTGGTATCTGTTTCTTTTTATCTTCATTCGTAATACCACCAGCCCCTTTACGAGATCTCTGTGCTGCTTTGTCTGGTTTCACTCTGTCGGATTCCTTGTACTTTTCTTTGCGTACGTCAGCCTCCTCATACCGCTTTCTGTTGTCACGCGGTGGCGGAGGTGCAGGTGGTTCCGGTCGCTTTCCCACCTTGGCTGGCAGAGTTGTTTTTTCCACGACTAATGGCTGAGTGAACCGTTCATAATGTCCATCACTATCGGAATCGCTTAACAAGCTATCTGAAGAAAGGTCCGAATGGACCTGCTCTCGCCCTGATGATCTCTTTTGGTCGACTTTGCGTCGTTTTGTTTCAAGTTGGCTTCGGCGATCCCTTTCTCTTTCATCTTTCATTTCATTTTTCCGTGGTACTTCTTTCTTCTGTTCATGCCCATCATTCTCCCGTTTTACTTTGTTTCCTTGCTTCTCTCTTTTAAAATTCTCCGCTGCATGTAGCTTCTTTTGTCTCTTTTTTCCTATTCCATCTTCACTGTCACTAGTACTATCTTCACTCGACGATGACGACGACTCACTTGACGATACACTCTTTCTGGGTTTTTGTTCTTGTTTTATACGCACTACCGTCTTGTCCTTGTTGTGCTTCATTCTCGGTTTCTCCCTTTCTTGCATATGCGTCTTGTTTTTGCCTTCCTCGCTTGTTTCTTGATCTTTTCTCTGATATTTCTGGCTTTCTTCTTGCTTTTTCCTGTCATTGTCAACCCTTTCTCGCGTGTGCTTTTCCTCCTGAATTTTCTCTGTAAAACACTCATTCTTATTCTCTCCTTCAACTTTAATTTCCTTAACCCCAACATAAATTGCATTTGGATTTGAGCCGTCTTTGTATGTGCCTTTTACTTCTTCACCTTCACACTGGATCATGGATTCCTTTTTTTCCTCCAATAATTTAACATCGACCAAAGCAGTTTTAGTTCCACCGTTGGAACTTTCGGCTGATATGTGCCCCGTCACTTCATGCGCATCACCACTTCCACCCTCTTCCTTTGCTATTACAGAAGAGTCCTTGTTTATCCCAATTATTTCATGCGTGGGAACGGCTGTTAGACACCTGATGTTCGGATTCTGGTTTGGTTCGAGATGAAACAGGACGTCAGTCATGGTCATATCGTCGTGAATTGTACTTCCTTCCTGGCCACGCGAATCGTCATCATTTCGCGCCAAATTAACAGTTCTGGTTTCTATCACAGGTATGGACTGTTCGTTGTCTACATCCTTCTCTACCAGAGGCACTTTGATCTTACCCTCTTCTTCTGACAAGTCCCTTTCCAATGACTTTTTCTGTGATTTGTTTTCCTTGTCAACATAATCCGATGAGGTGGATCCAACTCGTCTTTCTCGCTTCAGTCTCTCTTTTTCTTCTTTCTTTACCTTGTCCTTTTCCACTTTCTTTGCTGCTTTAAGTTTCTCTTTCTCCAGTTTCTTTCCCGCTTTTAATTTATCCTTCTCAGTTTTATCTTTCTTATCTTTCTCGGATCGTGTTTTCTTCTCGTCCCTCCTGTCAGATTTTACTCTGTCACCTCTCTCAAGTTTGTTCCTGGACTTCTCCGTCCTCTTATGTTCTCTGTCTTTGACTTTCGATGAACGGTTTGCACTGTCAGGCCCTTTATCATCAGGAAAGAAACCCTTTGGCGCACCTGGATATTTTGATTCGACAGCCTCTCTGGATTTACCAGACCGGTTCTCGCCATACAAACAATCATAGTAGTCCCTGTACCATTCTATCCATTGCGGGTCATGTGACTCGGCATATCTACAAATAAGAATAACCCAGGATTAATTCAGAGATCGAAAGCGAAACTTTACATCCACATAATGTGATAAATTTATAAAATAAATACTAGCGATTTCTTAAAACAGAATATTGGGACTAAAGGCCAAATGTTGAGAAATTAGTTCTGAAACCATGACCCCATGATGTACACTGGACTCAGAGAGGCTTTAAATTTACAATCACAGAAATTAGTGTTACACAGATAATATATTCCATTGCAACGGTAACTGTAAACAAAACCACGTCATAAAACCCAGAACGTGCAAAGAATCAAGACTTTTAAATTGACTCACATCAAGAACTGGCTATTGAACATTTTCAGTGATTTTATTGGAATCAGATATGGTGAAGATTACTTGCGAATTAAAAAGCACCATCCACTTTTATTAAAGTTTAGTAGGAGACAAGGGAACTTATTGTCGATACAAGAAACCCAATATCCCAAATATTTATGTGCTTTGACTTACTGAATATATTTTTCAAACATCTCGTATTCATCTTGTGAGACTGTGAATGGTCCAGGACTTTTCTTCTTGGGTTTGGATGAAGACGAATATCTGTCATTTTCTTTGTTGTAGGGCGAGTAACGTCTAGCACCACGCGGCGCAGGTGATCGGCGCTTGTTGTATGGCGAGCGTGACCTTGTTCGACGTCTTGGCACCGGTCGTCGTCGAGACCGGGGAGACAGTGATTTTCGACGGGGTGACCTTGACCACGATCTGTAACTTCCGGACCTTCTACGACCTCGAGATCTACTTCTTGACCTCGAATATGTCCTCCTTCTGACAGGCGATCTCCTTCGCGATCGCGACCTAGATCGAGAAAACGACCTCGATCTTGTATAGGAACGCCTGTAGGACCTTGACCTAGATCGTGTGTATCTTTTTGGTGTATATGATCTGGATCTGTCCCTGGATCTGAAAATGTATACCACAATTATATACAGACAGTTGAAGTAATTGTTTTTAGTTTGCCACCATTTAACATGAACCGCTGAAGAATCGTCTGAAAGTAAGGTTTTCTAGCTTTCGTTAGGGCTCATGCACTGACCGACACAAACTCCCAATTATAACGTCTTCAATGGTTTAACCATGTATACTGATCGGTTACTATACTGACAATTTAGTGAATGACCTGAAGTCGGTGTAGGTCAGAGTGAATGAACCCCAATGAACGAGGTAATAAAATGAAAGCCCTTAAATATCAATTTATTTGGTTGCATTATGACAATTTCCCAAAGATTGAACTCCCACTATTGACCAATTTGGTAACTGCATTTTACTGAATCTGATCACTTTCATTCTTAAAGCGGGATGTTTTGCAACAGTACATCAATGAATTAAAAAGGCAAGGTGGCCACATTCCAACCAAGATGTAATCTCTGTGTTTTTCTTGAGTCACGATTTTTCTGTATTTTTTTAAATGTAAAACTAAAAGCCAGTTTTAATAATCCGAAGTTTTGAACAGTTTACAGATTTGGTCAGGGGACTTGTGAATTTTTCTGGTTGTTTAAATGTGGAGTCTGTATTTTCCAAGGTCAGAGAGGCAGAAAATCTGGCAGATTCTCCTACTTTGCTGAGTAACAATTTTGAACATGTCACCTTTCCTTAGATGTTAATTTAAAACTATATGGTATTACCCTACTTCTTTCTTGAAGCTATATTGGTACAAGTTTGATTCATGTTCCAAATAAATGTGCAAATACACAGTGAAACAACATACAGATAAATTTCTTTTATGTTAATATTTATGTTGAACAAACACAGCAATGTCGTTTTTTCCGTCTCCAATATTTCCTATGATATAGCAAAATTCTCTATGTTCCCTGTCTGGGAAAAAATGAGAATCATATTCCTTTTTTTTTTTCTGTGTCGTGACCACCCTTTTAAAGAATAAGAGTACTAACGGTGTACGCCTGCCGTAAGAGTTTGATCTCGACCTGGATCTGGACCTGTAACGAGCTCTTTTGCGTGCTTCTAATTCTCGCTCGAAATCGTCCATTGGATCACTCCTCTTTTTCCTGCAATGTACTAAGCTATGAGCACAGATTGTACAAACAGAAAACGTGAAGAATATTTCACCAATTGTTACATACCGGTTTTGTACTTACCTATCAAACGCATATTTAGTCCTGCTTATTTCTTCCTCAAGAATTTTCTGCTTTGTTCGATAAAACTCTTCCTTTGTCAGAGGCCTGGACCTAAGTCCGGGTGGGATTCCAGGAGGCGGTGGACCCCCTACGTGTCCTCCCGGGGGACCTCCTGTTGGTGGTCCAGGGTATCCCGGGGGAGGTCCAGTCATTGGTGGCAAAGGTAACCGGTTCATCCGTGGTGGACCTCCGACTCCTGGCGGTAAGGGTTGATGCAGCCTGGGTGGGCCTCCCATACCTAAAATAATAGAAACCAACCATCTCTCTTCCTTTCCAAATAGTACATATTAAATTGAAACATTTAAAACGTTTTGTAATTATCTATCGATCGTTTTGTTTGTCTGTCTGTCTGTTTGGTAAAATATTATTTCACTGTAAAATACAATAAATGGCGAAAGGGTTGCCCAGTACACCAGTGGCGTAAAGTGTCGGCGTGAGACCCTCACATCTGTTCATTAATAGGGAAGAAGGCCATTAACTCTTTTCAGTCCGTACCCGCCAAGGCTCTTAGTAACAGTCACAGTGACAAATTATTCTTGTGACATTATTTAATAAATACGGTGCCAGTAGAACAGTGTTAAGGATACATCACCCTTGTTATCATTGCGTGAAATGAAATAGAAACAGAAAATGACTTACCTGGTGGGGGTGGACCCCTGTACTGCTGCGGAGGTGGAACAGCATATCCTGGCGGTGGTCGGGCCGGTGGTACTGGTCGTAGGGGTGGTGGCGCAACCACTGAATTAGTAGCGAGAGGGGGCGGGATATAACGAGGTTGTGGGCCTGACATAGAAACTGGCGGTGGTGGCAGTCTCGCTGGAGGTGGTGGTTGCTGTGGTAAAGGCCTGAGATTTATATTGGTCTGGACCGGTGGAGGTGCAAGATGATGCCTAGCCAATGGAGGAGGTATCACTGGCGGCATCGAAGACACGGGTGGTGGAACTGTGACATGAGTTGGCATACTATGTGGTGGCTGTATAGTTGGCCGTGGGTGGAGCTGTGGTTGTAAAGGTGCGGAGTGTGTAGGTGCTACTGCCGGAGGATGATTGTCAGGCTGCTGTATTGATTGGTATCTATCCCGACTATCGCTATCTGCGATTGGAATGGTTGCTAGATCTGAAAGATGGGTAAGAGATGTTATTTACTGTGGTCTCGAAGACTGAAGCAAGATTTTGCGGAATGCTTCAGTAAATTACTTTTCTCTGGAGTAGTTTAGAATAAGACATGAAACTTCTCCGATAGCTGTTCAATTTACAGAACGCTCAGATTTGTTGGAACGCGACTTCAAGAAAAAGCAAGTTTCATGTAAACTTACTCGTAGTGGTGATTCCTCTTTCTGGAATCTTCTTTTGATATTCTTGTCTGCCAGGCCGTTCTGTTTGATCCTGTTGTGCAAAGTTATCACCACGTCCTCTACCTCTACCCTGAAATTACATTTTACATTTTTGCAAGTCTATAGGGTCTTTCGCTTTGTACAATGTGTATGTTGTGTGCAGTCTTTGGATTGCAGCTTCTATCTGGGCTCACATGTAATAATCTTGACCCAGTATGTTGTTGCAAAAACCACCCAACCTCTGACAAGATTTTTCTCCTATCAGTTCAGAACATTTTCTGCAATGCATCAAATACAGTTTTTTTCTGCGAAAGACTATGAAATGCTGATATCGTAGCTTTGACTTCATGGCAGACATTCTGACACAATGATTTCATGACTGCATTCTGTGTAAACTAACCCACCAATGACTGAGGCTTAAAGTAGGCCTACTTATCATAAAAGTGCCAAGGCATCTCTGGGGGCCTCATTCAATCACTAAGTTGACTCTAAACGAGCCAGCAGCAATAGCGCACTTTAAATTGAGAGACTGCTACACCAGACAATTATTGCTATCTGAGTACTTATGTCGCTGGCGGTACGTTGGTATCATCAGTAACGTCACCACTCAAGCCAATAGATTTCTTGAAGCTAAGGCTCTTCACACGATTTGCGGGTTCTTACCTTTGCTTGATAGCCACCGTCTCTTACTCCTCCGTTCGGACTGGCGACACCATCTTGCGTGTACGGTGAAGACTGGCTCTCCTGTGCAGGACTCATTGAACTATAAACAAAACACAACGAAACCCTATTTTGTTATCAGTATCGTTTTGTATTTGAAACTGAATCCAGCAAGTCGGTCCATATTTCAAAGAAAATTTAAAATTAACTCAATCAAAATCCATTGCGAAAGATATTTCCTAAATATCCAAATTACCTCTTCACCAATCCAGTTTAAAATTGTTTATGTATGTGGTTTTATAGCAAGGATAAAGCTAGAAATCATGCAACATACCTTGACAATGCTGAGTCGTGGACAACTGCCTGTACCTGTGGATCGGGAACCACTGGTGTTGGTGCAGACTGCTGTGGCGGAGGCGACAGTTGCTGATGTGGAAGTCCAGCTGCTGCATTGTTCGCAACTGATGTCGAAGAAGCTTTCTTCAGACCTTGAATGGATAGCAAAGTAATTGACGATACAAATCTGCAATTTCCAAACTTTTTGACCAAAGCCGAGCCTGCAGTTGTGACAATGGCAACAGATGATTTTAACGCATTTCAATCACACATTTCACAGCAAGCGATCAAAGTGCCCCAGACGCAATAGCAGACGTTCAATGCGAATTGGGCCTCTGTACCATGGTGTAGTCGATAGCACCCCAAAGCTGGTTAACGCCTAACGTTTGCATCTGTGTTTCAAAACTGTGTACTATTTCTTTCAACTTATCTCAAAAGCAAACGTTATGTGTAAACACCACCACTTACTTGTGAACAAGGCTTTAGTATCTTCTAACATGGGTACGTACCTGTTTCATTCATGAAATTTCTGACCGCTGTCCTCAAAAATTTGTTCGGCACCAGATGGTCTGGCGAGACACCTGTATCACCACACGATGGGCAAATATGATCTTCTGTAGACAATAAAGAATTTCTGATACCTGAAAGTAATCAATTTACGCTACAGTGGAGTTGAAATACAAATAAACACACAAATAAAAAAATATATACGTGCGTGTGTCTGGCGCTACGGAGCAGTAAATGTGAATTATCAAACTCAACAAAACTCGGTCTCAAAATGAGAGTCACATCTAAAATAGAAATTTGTACTTACATTCATCACAGTAACTATTCCCGCAGCAAGGTATCACCACAGCGTCAGTCGCCATATCCTTACACAACGGACAAAGTAGTTCCCCTGGAATCTTATGTTCATCTGAGAGACGTCTCTCCGGACTCGATGATTTAACAAACGGTGGTTTCTCCTTTTTACCAGCCAGGTACGCATGGCTTTAACATAAGAATGATGAAATACATTTTAGCCCTAAACATATCATCCCCCCCCCCCCCATCTACGTTTACAATTTGTTTCTGTATTTCTAATGTATTAGTTTATTATGCTTTCACTGAGAAATTCTGTCAAGAGTACTACATACTGATCCAGAGTGGCAATCGCAATGTGACCGGACGGTGTGATCATAGCTCCTTGGTACCGAGCTCCTGGTAAAGGCGTCAGAAAACTCTGTGGAATTCCAGTTGCCCGTCGCAACTTCGTCTCTTGCACTGGCATCTCCTATTCCAGGGAAAAATTATTTAACTATTGCTTTCATTACATCTCGGAACAGCTTTGTAAGATATCATTATTAACAAGACAATAATAAAATTCAACTTACCGGTCTAGCAGTACAGTTTTGTATGAGATGTCCCGGTTTATTGCACTTGAAACATACGTAACCCACTGGTGGGGGGCCGGTCGGAAATCTTGACTTCACATATCTGTAACACATTGAAATAACTCAGAGCTTCACTTCAGTGGAATAAGCACATAATTTTAACTCTTTCGGATGCTCGACATAGCAGTAGATGTAGTCATCTAAGTATTCTCAATTATTTTTAAGCTAGTAGAGTAAAGATGGGAAGACCTTTGCCAAAATGTCCACTAAAAACCCCATCCATACAGACACCCTACTTCACATACAACCACTAATAACTAATTTATCAACATGTGGTTATTTTTATTGCCTCTATCCTCTGCTCTAGGTTTAAACATACGTTATTTGCCAAAA
>JBCAUG010691205.1:0-13582 GCA_038406175.1 Haplosyllis leylae | reverse complement strand
TTTGGGCGAAGATTACAAAAACTAGCATTTGTGATAGAAAAATAGATTAAACTGAACTGAACTGAACGCACTGAACTGAAACTGAAACTGACGTGTTTGACCATCTCGTTTCAGCCGATTATGAATACTAAGAGTAAAAAGGTTTCCACAATACTCCACAGTACCTGATACTTCGGTATCCCAGTCAGGGGCACTGCTGTGCCACTCAAATGTTTAGGGTTTGGTAATACCAGAGGTTGGTTTGTTTGTGCAGTGGGGGAGGGGGGGTGGAGGGGTGGAGGGGGGATCAGTTGTGTCAGAGTGGGGGAGGAGGAGGGTTAAGCCAGCCTGATTTCATGTTGTTGATCACAATTTATTTTGCAAGATCAAATGTATCCTGTTCTTATGTTTTGCCCTGGTGAAAAAAACGTACCTGAGCTGAGTAACTAATACAATATCACAGCTCATGCATTAACCCTTATGTGCATTTTACATTTTCTAAACTGTCTTCTTTCTCAATCTTCTGAACGCTAAACTGTTTGAATTTCCGGTACAGTCAAATTGTACATTTACAACCAACTACTCCCTCAACCGACACCTCATTACCGCATTTTTGTGAGTGGATACATTTCACACAACCATATTATATTACCATATTATAAAAATCCCATCTTACAAAGTTTTGGAAATTGCAATAAAATATATATATATATATATATATTTACATGTAACTAGAATATTGTCAGCCATTTTTAAATATACTTCCTAATGTGAAGGCCAAAAAATTAACCACTCTTTCATTTACAATGTAAAAACATTATTGACGGTCAATGTCAATACCCAAGTGTAGGTCAATTTGAAGGTCATTGGGAGTGTCAACATCATTATGAAGGTCAAGGACATTGTCAGTGTGAAGGTGAGAGGTAATGTCAAGAGAATAAAATGGAAATATCATTTGCACATGTGTCATCCTGTCTTGAGGGTCAAGGTCAATACCCTAGTTTAGGTCAATTTCAAGGTCATTGGGAGTGTCAACATCATTATGAAGGTCAATGTCATTGTCAGTGTGAAGGTGGGAGGTAATGTCAAGAGAATAAAATTGAAATGTCATTTGCACGTGTGTCATCCTGTCTTGAGGGTCAAGGTCAATACCCAAGTGTAGGTCAATTTCAAGGTCATTGGGATTGTCAACGTCAAAAAACGTGTCTGAGCTGAGTAACTAATACAATATTACAGCTCATGCATTAAATGAAAAGCTGCCTGGAAATTTCCCAAACTGTGCTGACTTTCGTGGAAAAGTCATTGGCTTATGACTGTGACAAACAGTTCCTATTTAACTATTGGTTATTAAATCAAACATGTCTTTTAGTTTCTGACAGGCTGGGGTCTTGCAGGCACTTCGTCATATTAAAATAAACATGACTGCGAATGACAGTTTATATCTAATGTCTGACTCTCCGCAGTACATTACCAGTGTAGGACTTAAAAGAATTCACTTCAACTTGTCTATCCACATGAACAACTTCAAATTGCACTTGTCCCAGTGAAAATTAACTTACCAAGCGTAGATTTGTCACATAGTAAAACTTCAAAATTGATCCAGTAAAATTTGCCTTTGGACAATTCGAAATTCTAGAAAATTTCAGAAATAGAGAAACATTTTCCTTTCTGCTTTACGATCGAGTGGACGAGTGTCAAGATATTCACTGCATTAGACATGTACTCAAAGCTCATCTCTGAAGCCTATTTCTTCCTCTAACTTTTCAAGGCAGTCACACAACTCATCACATCCTTTACGGAACTTCCACTGGTTTTTGATGCCCAGTTTCAATTAAACTTTTCAGGAACCCCGTAATATACACACAGCCAATTCCCAAGCTGAAATGTTTTTTCTAAAAGTGGGAGACTTTTTTATCCCACGGCCGCATCAGACCAAAATAAAATATCATTTTTCTGGATGATTCAGAGCGAAGTACCATTTTCACAATTTCAGGTGGGAACCCTATCCATTCCACGCGGATATTTCTGTTTCAGTAGGTTTTGATAAATGCCATCAGTTTTCACACACACAATTTCAAAGAGTACATCCTCTCAACCATAACAAATTGAGGTTTTCATGTTTGAATTAGGAGTGAAAGAAATCACTTATTGGTTCGTATGCGCCTGGCGAAAATGGCCATTTCAGTTGTCACCGTTCTCGGGTAATTGCGTAATATAATGATAAATGAGGAAAATCATCTGGATCCACATTGAACACTTGAGACGTACTGTCAATGCAATAGGAACTTGGGCAATTGAGGAAATTCAGCCTACCCTTCACAATTCAGTGGCGGATCCAGGATTTCCCTAAGGTGGGGGCACCAACCTATTATTTGGCCAATTTTTTTGCCGAAAACTGCTTGAAAATTAAATAAATTGGACCTGGGGTGCGTGGAGTGCATGACATCTAAATTTATCCTTAATAAATTTTTAATTCAGAATTTCATGGGGAACATGTTTAAAATTTATATTCCAAAAGAAATCTGATTTGTAGCATCCCGACATGCATTTAAGATAAATAAAATCAAGAATATGTTCTCAATACTGGGTTTGGATTTTGTAGTATTTCAAAGAAATATACCTGACATAAATTGAACAAATTATCTAAAATTATGTGAAATATGTTTTTCTAACTAAATACAGAGATATTTAAAGAAATAGTTATAAAGCATTCTTATGAGGAAAAGACCTAGTCTTCCCATTGACCCCATTATAAAGGATTTTATTTTTCACTGTACAAAGGTAATGCATCAGTGATAATGAAACTTCAGTCATTTATGTGTCTTTGTGAGTACTAACTAAAATTAGAAAGAAATTCGAAAATTAACTGAACCTTCCTGTGTAAGAGTTTACAGGTAACCAAGGACTGGCTACACTCCACTTTTCTCTATTGGAGGATCTCTGACCATAAAACAACGTTGTGTTTGGAGGGCACAGATCTTGGACTGCGCTGTTAAATCCGTCAGTGTAATTACTTTTGAAGCTTTGCTTCAGAGAGTATTGCTTTGATACATGAGGCAGACAGACATTTCACCTTCACACCAAAACTTGCAATGTGTGCATGTGTGTGGAGTCAGCTGACATAGGCAGCAGCAACCCTGCCTGCCTGCAGCTTCCTCCACACCAATGACCACCTAATAAATCTGAATGACCCCCTAATAAATCTGAATGACCCCCTAATAAATCTGAAAGACCCCCTAATAAATCTGAAAGACCCCCTAATAAATCTGAACGACTCCCTAAAGTTGAAATAGTTTTGCAAAGCTTCAGAAGATTTTGTGCCGTTTCCGGTCAACTTGTTTTTACAGCACTATTCACAGAACCAGGGGCTTCACGGCCATTCAAGAGTTTACCTGGTATTATTTCTTAAAATCCCATAACCATGAATGAAGCCTCAGCATGAAGCTCCCCTGAACACTGTGCAGGTTCGTGGCTTCACAGCTTTGTGAGTAGCACTGTTAAGTGAAAAATACAGCACTATTAAAACTATGTTTACACGTAATGTGTGCGTGTCTGTTTGTGTCAACCTCAACGTCAACTTTAACATTGAGTCAGTGATGCAAATACACACGCAGAGAATGGGTTCCAGGCCCTGTCCTGCGTCAACTATTGACACAATGTTAAAGTTGACGTTGACGCAAATGGGCATGCACACATTACGTGTAAACAAGCCTTAACAAAGCTGTGGAGCTGCAAACCTGCATGGTGTTCAGGGAAATATTCAAGCTGTAACAGTGCTATTCACAGAGCTAAAGGCTTCACGGTAGTTCAAGGGTTTTCCTTAAAATCGCCATTGCCAAAATGGAGGGAACGGCTCCCCCGAGATAGTTAAAGTCCTTGGTTCTGTGAAACGCGCTGGAAACACGTCTCATTTTGTCATGAATAAATATCCAATTCTGACAAGTGTTGTTGGTGGCTCGTTAGAGTCACCTTAGTGGCTGATTGGCTGTTTTTGCCCTGAAATTTTGGGTCCTTGGTAGGGACCTACGAAGGCCTTTTGCAGCGCAGTGACTGTACATGGGGTGATGGTTGTACCTGGAGGTGGTGGGGACATCTCAAGATAACATTGTGTAATCAAACTTGTTTGAAGATTTTCTGACCAAGCGTGGTGGGGACCAAAAAACCTAGTTTGCATCCTTTGCACAAACCTTCTCACCCCTTGCACCCTTCTCACCCCTTGCACCAACCTTCTCACCTTCACACCCCTCACACCCTTTGCACCAACCTTCTCACCCCTTGCACCCTTTGCACCAACCTTCTAACCCTTTGCACAAACCTTCTCACCCTTTGCACCAACCTTCTCACCCCTGCACCCTTCTCACCATTCGCACCCTTTGCACCAACCTTCTCATCCCTTGTACCCTTCTCACCCCTTGCACCCTTTGCACCAACCTTCTAACCCCTTGCACCCTTCTCACCTTTCACACCCCTTGCACCCTCACACCACTTTACACTCTTTATGTGTTTCAAATGGTGTGAGGGGTGCAAAGGGTACTAGGGGTGAGAAGGCTGGTGAGAAGGGTGCGAAGGGTACGTAGGGTGCGAACGAGCCACCTCGTGAAAATTTCACTGCCTGATTTTTTAACAATTTAAACGAAACTGGATCGATAGCTTGGATTAAAAGGTAGAATAAGGAAGAAAAGGTGGAATAAAACTTACTAAATCACAAATAATTTTTTTTAACTGTGAAGTAGACTATTATTCTGCATTGATATCTAAATTTTATTCAAGTGATCCTGGTGAAATATCGGTCCTAGTTCCTGGCGCAGGTCTTGGACGATTGGCCTTTGAGATTGCTCGCAGGGGATATACTTGTCAAGGCAACGAGTTCAGTCTCTTCATGCTGTTTGCTTCAAATTTTGTACTCAACAAGTTAGTATAAATATGCACTATTTCATTTTTAATGCATAATGTTGTGAGTAAGCGCCAAAATTTTAATCAACTGTATTGGCTATTAGCACAACGTGTGAGACCTTGTGTTTCGAAGAAAATCATGTGATTTCTAGCAGCTTTTAAGTTATTGAAAACGTTACACAAGATATCCGAAATGCACTTTTTCCTGCCACATTAGCTCATCATTCAGAATGTATCATATGATTTAGTTTGTAGTGTGCTATACTTCACTTGATTAGACAGTTTACCAGTCCACCGCTTGTTCTTTTGTGAAGACTCCTGTTGTTTACAGCCATTAATTAAACTGATGTGATAGAAAAGTTCTCTTGTGGGACCTGGGAAGGGTGGTGACTTGTATCTACAACACAGGCCAAGGTTTGCGCAGGAATAGCAGTGGCCCTCTACTAGTGAATGTGGTCCACAAGACCAGGCGGGCAACAGATATATTATTTCACCATTTCTGCATTGAACAGTTTGGGTATGGACATTTTAGATGTGGAAACGGCACAAACATATATACGCTGTACCCTTGGATTCATCAGCACTGCAATAACCGGTCAAATGAGGATCAAACAAGACCTATTACATTCCCAGATGTAAATCCAATGGAGCTATCGGAACAGGGCAACTCGAACTTTTCGATGGCTGCCGGAGATTTCTTAGAAGTTTACACTGAACCAGGTATGCGTACATCTATTATCTGACGCTTGTTAATGATTACTGTTCATCATGTTATTCTAGCCCTTCATCCTGGAAGAGGGATTTTTACCATTATTTGCTCGTTTTACGGTTTTTAGCCTCGCCGCCTCAACGAGCGGAGCTTCTTGTCTGGTCACTTTGGTGTCTGTATGGTTGCTGCCTTGCTTGTTAACGTTTCGAACCCCCCCCCCCAAAAAAAATGAACTGATACCAGATTTGGATTGACGTATGTTCAGACCAAAAATGTTTAAAATTTTTCTTTTTAATTTTTTTAAAGAATTTCAAAACACGTTGTGAATTTTATTGTGTTGGCTACAAAATTTCATATATACCGCTGTAAATGCGCCAAAGAAAATCCATGTTCACGTATGTTTCACGTCATTTTTAGAAGGATATATTGCACATGTTAAAAACAGATATAGTAAACACATCAGTAAATTGAGTCCGATAAACATGATTTGTGAAAAGTGATCTGTAAAAGTATTACGTCACGCACGCAACCAGTATCCATAAACAACATTAAGAAATCGTATTAATTAAAAGACTAACGTATCAATCACATGTACAAAACACGAATAAATGAGCACTTTTTGTCTCAAATGAAAAAAAAATACCCACAAAAGGAACTTCTCAAACGAAACACAAATGTGGAAAAATAGGTGATCAGGCAGCTATCCACAAGGTGGATTTCTGAAACGGAAACATTTTAGGGGAAAAGGTAACTAATTTGTTGTGTTATTTTAGATTCTTGGGATTGTATTGCGACTGTGTTTTTCATTGACACTGCACATAACATCTTGAAGTACATAGAAACTATTTGGAACATCTTAAAACCTGGAGGATATTGGATTAATGTAGGCAAGTAGTAGTTTTATCTTTCTTGAGATAAATTTGTTATTTGATGGCAACCAAAAGACAATGAATAAATTGTGTTCAAACAAGAAACCGTAATTAATTAAAAGTGTTTCTACCAGTCATGTGATATTTTTATATATTCAGCTGTTTCATTAATTGTAAGATACATCAAAACCCGTTTCCCAGCTTCCTGGTTTCAAGGCAAACATTTTACCGTAAAAGTGACATCGAAAGGAGCCATCAGCCAAATGATTACATGGACACAGACGTGAACATTAGACTGATAGAGTCACGTGACACCAACTTACAACGTTGTATTTGCGATATTGATTTTTAAATTGTCTTTGAAGGACCTTTACTGTATCACTTTGCTGATACTTACAACGTTGTATTTGCGATATTGATTTTTAAATTGTCTTTGAAGGACCTTTACTGTATCACTTTGCTGATATGCCATCAGAAATATCTATTGAATTAAGCTGGACCGACCTGAAAGAAGCAATACTGAAGTTTGGATTCCAGTTATTGGTGAGGACTTTCTTTATCACACCCACAGTGACGACCCTTCCCTTTCAAAATGCTTCATTACTTCTATGATATAATGTGTATTATTTTTTACATCAGTTGATTTATCGTAAACATGCTCAACATATATATAAGTACTTTTAATTGTTTTTGTGGATAATCCTTGTTGTTAACTTAGAATATAAAATATATTGTCAGGGAAAAATAGCGATTTGTCAGGGAATTTTGAACTGACTCAAATGTGGCAAACCCTGAAAGTGCCTCTTTTAAGACTTACGACATATTATTCAACATGCTTATTGCATTAAATCTGAATATAATTTTCATTTGACATCGCCAATCATTGTAGAAAGAGCGGGAACATGTACCGGCAACATACATCCAGAATCCCCGCTCCATGTTGCAGTATCACTACGACTGTGTGTTTTTTGTGGTTCGAAAACCACCCACTCTCCTGAATCAGGTGCACGTACAGCAGGTGGCATCGAGGTGATCTGCTTAAGGTATCTTCCCAGTGAGCTCAATTTGTGATATTCTGCAAGACACTTGATGCAAAAAGGCTTACATGTGTGTCGATGGACGTTTTCTGAAATTAATTCTTCTGCAGTGGAAGATTGTAACTGTAACCATAATTTTTGGAGCAGTTCTTGAATTGAAGTAGTGAAATTCCAATTTAGTGGTCAGCTGTGGTGGAAAATTGGCGTTTCATGAAATTCGATATCAAAGATAATATTTTTGAAAAGGGCAAAATATATGTGTCAGTAACGTTGTCAAATATTTTCCTATCGTCTGAGTGGAGTGGAATCGGATTGTTTGGAACGAAGAACACGTTCAGGGATGTTACATTCAGAAAATACATGATTAGGTATCTTTATATTCACTGAATCGAAACGGTTTCGTATCGTTTAAAATGTGTTATCATTAGTATTGATAACCATTTATTTATTCCATAGTGCAAAAGATTGTAAGTTTGTTTGGAGGTTTGTATAACGCATTACATGCAAGTCAGAGAACAGTACGTGTGTTCAGCATAATTTATTTATTATTTGTTTACACTTTACTACAAGGTGCTTATTTGATCTTGTTCGTGCATATTAAACACAAATTACTGATATTGTCTCACATTAAAAGCAAGGTGGATTTACTTTCAGGACGTTTTGTGTTTAAAATGTCGGTGTGCGAAACATTGCAAATTGTTTAAACTGATTCCAGTGGCAACACTATTTTAGCTTGAAGTGCTGAAGACAATTTGCCAGTGATTCCTTGTTCTTGACATCGGCTCAGTCAATGTGTAAGTCAGTTGACTCATGATATCCAGGGCAAGCGATGTGCCTTTAGTTGCGTAAAGGTTTTCCCACCACGAAAGACTTACAGTATATGGAGGGAAGCTTTTGAAATCTCGTTTATGTTCATTGTTCATGGCTCATCGAATAAACCCTATCAAAAGAATTTTAAACTTAACAAGCTAAATATTATTTTTTTTTAAATGGCCACGTTTTTGGCTCTGGGGAAAAGCCTGCGACCCTTCCAACTCCTTGTACCAATACTATCACAGATTTGTAATAAAACATAATAATAAATAATAATTACTTTTATTCTTTGCCAAGTTTGTAGCCTTTCTCTTAGATTGCACCAGTTACTATTGTGATAGATACAACACGAATGCTACAAGAACAAGTAAATTATTAATGAAATACGAGGGAAATATGAAAAAACATCCTAAATTCTTGCTCGTTATTTGAAAACGTAGCTTCGAGAGAAATCAGTTTTAGTACACGTATTTTGCTGAAACTGAGAGTGCTTATTTTCTAAAATATAGAATAAATTTTACGATAAACGATGGTAGTGCTTTTGTTGCTTGTTGTATCGACACCGAATATTAACTGTTTTGAGTGCACCAACCGGTGTTAATTCACTTAAAATCGCAAAACAGTGAAATATCCATAAAGATGGTATTAAAAAAAAAGACCACAGTGATAGACCCAAGTACAAGGAAAAGGGTAAAAAAGAAACTACTGGTTGCAAGCAGTGGCCGCTGCAACCACTTTTTAACTTTGCTAGTCGAGTTTTTCCTTATGAAGATGCATTATGTAGAATTCTATAGAATCTGGTAAATCACTTAAGCATGAATTGGATCACTTTAAATGTTCCCTTTGTTACCCGTGTCTCTGCGGCACGCTGCTAGCACTGAAGCATGAAGCAGAATGTAGTGCGTTCAAATACCACTTTTTACCATTTTTTTTACAAGTTCTATATTCATTAGGAAAAACTCGACTAGTGCTCTTTGGTGCTCGTTGTGATCATGCTCCTTTTTCGCAAGATCTGGTGCATTGATTGGTGTGGGGCATTCATGTAAAAACAACGTCGGACGGCGTAGGTTTTTGATGGATCAAATTGACAACCACTCTCTCACCCTTTTGTGTGTGCCTTTTCGTAAATATATAAGCAAAGATCTCTGCTATGATGCGTAATTAAATAAGCGTTTGTATGCATAAAAAGTCCGTCTCGGTTCAGAAACTTTTGGTGTTTGCGAACTTATGATAAACCCTGTCGGATTAATAGAAATTATAATATTTTAATCAAAGTTTTTAGAATTTTCGTTTTCAGTACAATAGATCGGGTACACGGGCCTCTGTCGAAGGGGGATCAGAAGCAACGGGGTTCAGATAGTGAACCGACGAAATGCTTGATCTGGGTGATCCA
Source organism: Haplosyllis leylae (assembly GCA_038406175.1). Taxonomy (NCBI): domain Eukaryota; kingdom Metazoa; phylum Annelida; class Polychaeta; order Phyllodocida; family Syllidae; genus Haplosyllis; species Haplosyllis leylae. Next base: position 3,889 of record JBCAUG010691205.1, on the reverse strand, counting down.
TTCATGTAAAAATTGACTGGAGTTGTCAAACTTGGTCTTGGTGATCCATTAAATCTAGGAGATCCATTAGGTAGCATGTTTTTATTTTGTGCAATATTGTTTGTTATGAATACGTCATCTGGCAAATCAACCTTGGGCAGCGAATTGATCAGTGAACTGGGCTTGTCACTGTCCAAAACTTTTTTGAGTGCACCAGCGACTTTACTGAGTGTGGCCAGTTCATGCACTGATGAAACTTTTAATGTTTCTTTTGCACTTTCCAGTTGAATTTGTTCTTTAGTAGGCCTGGGTTCAAAACATGGGAGAAAAATGGGAAATTGAGGAATCCAATCATCCAGAAAGTCATCTCGAAGGTTTCGAAATTGTTTCTGCAGCGCTTCTCTCATAGATTGCGGTTTCTGAAATCACCCAACATGTAAAATATTATTCCAATATTTTAGACAAAACAGTATAAGCTTACTATGAGTACTAACTGTCCAAGCCAGATGAACATAACTTACCGATGTATCGTTGGAGTCGATTGAATCGTAAGCTGCTGTTAACCATTCAACAACGAGAATGAGTAAACTTAGCGCACATCCTCCGTAAACAATATAAAACACACCTATCAAAGTATAAAATACACATTAATATGACTAAAATACCTGTAGTTAAATTGAGATTTATTGTGAGGTTGAACTTTGTCTCACCAATCATGTGGTCAACACCAAGTTGGCCGCCTAGAGCCTCGAGTGCTTTTGTCTCACTCTCTTCCTTGGTACTCGTAGACGCACACTGCCCTCGTTGCTGATACCTTTGGAATACAACAGATTAAAAGAAATGCAATGGATGAAAATACTTTTTATGAAAGAAGGAAATTAAGACATTTCTTCTTGTGACATCCCTAAAATTGTAGTTACCATTTAGCTTTTAGTTGATCTATGAAACCGGTTTCTCTCATTTGCAAAATGTGGGTTGAAAGTTCCTCCCTGTATGGCGAAGACTTCTGCAGCCCAAATCCGTAACCTATTTTCCCAAAAAGTCTCCCAACAGTATGGATACTGTTACAGGGAATCTGTTCAACAGCGTAATCAAGAACTGCACTGTCCCATATGAAGGCATAATCTTCATTTCTGACCTGAAAGGTAAACAAAAAGTCATCCAGTCCAAGCCCGCAAATCATTGGCGCATGCAAGTTTTCTTTACGTGGAAATTGGTACAACTTTGCTTCAGAATTTCTTACTTTGTTCAAGCCTTGCTTGGAGTCGTCAACGAGCGTATTTTGCGTCTCCATATATGTCTTTAAATCTTGGTATAGGGTCAAATTCGAGTCCGCGAAGAACTGATAAGGAGCACTATTGGCAACAGTACCTGAAAAAAAAACATCACTTGCAAACAAAGCTGTAGAAATATTACTCTTCCCTAATCTTGATATAAACTGAGTAAATGAAAACATTCTGTTGATTTCATTATTACCATATTTAATTTTGGTCTGGCTGCCTAGGTCTTCTATGGAGTTGATACTTTTTTGACTTCTTGATGCTGTAAGTAATGATGCTAAGTTGGCTGTGTACGTGGCAACGATAATCACAGTTCCTAGCCACCAAGTAACTGAAGTCAGACGACCTGAAGTTGACGAAACATTCCATTTTTTAAAACAAAACAAGACAGTCCTCCTGCGTGAACGCAAGAGACATACCGCCCGCCGCGTAGCAAGTGCTCGCTCTGCTGTCCTATCCCGGGTGGGCGGGGGGGGGGGGTGGGGAGATAGGACCTGACCTGGCTGGGGGGGTACCCCAATCTGACCTAGTTGGGGGGGCATACCCCATCCCTGGTTATAGGGGTACCCCAACCTGACCTGTCTGGGGGGCATACCCCAACCTGACCTGGCTGAGGGGTACCCCAACCTGACCTGGCTGTGGGGTACACCATTCCTGGCCAGGGGGTACCCCAATCTGACCTGGCTGAGGGGTATCCCAATCTGGCCTGGTTGGGCAGTGTACCCCATTCCTGGCTGGGGGGTACCCCAACCTGACCTGGGGGGGTACCCCTATCCCTGCCTGGGGGTATCCCAACCTGACCTGGACGGGGGGGTACACCAACGTGACCTGGCTTGGAGTACCCCAACCTGACCTGGCTGGGGGGGAGGTACCCCATCCCTGGCCGGGGAGTACCAAACCTGATCTGGCTGGGGGTCCGTCCTTCGGATGCGGGCGGTAATAATTGTTGTCCATGATAATAACCTGCTGACTAAGATAATGACGTTGCCACCAAATACAGAATAATATAATTGCGAACAGATTCAACAAACCTGACATTGACTTTGGATATCTTTCATAACCTTGCTGGAGTAAAGCTCCAGCGGAGAACATTATGGAATTGCTTATACCAAGGGCTTTGGTTTGTTCCAACATTTCTTTCTTGAAGTACCTGTACGAACTGTAACTTCTGAAAGTATATTCATAAAAGTGCACCATATATTCACAAAGGCCAGCGGCGGATTTAAATCTTTAAACAACTGTATGGAATTGAAAGAATTTTGGTCCCTGGGAGTGCTGTCAATTTCTGGACATACTATTGTCAATATAACACCAGTTTTTTTTTACAAAATAATCTTGTAAGGTTTAAATTATGATTCAAAGTAGATAATGTTTGAACAATACCGAGCGTCGCCACGGACATCATACGAACGAACATATTCTCAATATTCTAACTTTCTAGGGTTTTTTTTGAAAAATATTTACATTCACAAGTTACTTTTTATTCTTTGATGATAATGTGTCAAGTATTTTATCCTCACATGATGATTTTGCTGCAAACAATTGACATTATTGTGTCTCTAGTGAATTCATTAAGCTGTGTATTACCATTGTCAGTTTATTCTGGATTCGTCGTGAGGTCAGAATATTGTTTCGAAGCTGCAGTGTGAATTAAGAAAATGAAACCAGACTATTGGTTTCTTTCCTCTGTGATAAGATTACACACAAATGATAGACAGTGCAATTGATATTTTTGAACGAAAACAATATCGTCTTACAATCAATATAAAGAAATTACAATAGAGGTTTCCGTTTTGACGTTTGGCAAATTAGATAAATGGAAAAGTAGTAACCTGTACAGATTGAATTATTTTTACTTGTAAATTTATTCTACTGGTATAATAATCATACCAATACATTTATCTACAGGTAAGAACAATTATCAAATTTTATTCATATTTAGAAACTTAATTAGACTAACTAGATGAAAATAACCCAGATCTCAAAAAGGGAAACCTTGATTGAGAACATTTAGTAAAAAATGCAAAGAAAATAGGCTGCGTCTGCTTTTGCTTGAGTGCTGCTTCTTTCTTTTTTTTATTTTTTGGATATTTGGTGGCTCGTTAGAGTCACCTTAGTGGTTGATTGGCTGTCCTGAAATTTTGGGCCCGTGGTGGGGACCTACGAAGGCCTTTTGCAGCTCAGTGACTGTATATAAAGTGAGGATTCTACTTGGGGGTGGTGGGGACACCTAACCACCATATGTTGTAATCAAACTTTTTATGACCTAGTGCGGTGGGGACCCAAAAACCTAGTTTATAATTGCCTTCGCACCCTTCACACCGTTCGCACCCTTCGCACCCCCGAAAGAATATAAATACTGATGCAATGTGAAATACTTGTCATTTGCAATTTGGTCTTCGAAGAGGCATCATCTATTGTGAAGGGTGCGAATGGTAAGAAGGCAATTTTAAACTTGGTCTTTGAAGAGGCAACATCTATTGCGAAGGGTGCGAACAGTGTGAAGGGAGCAAACGAGCCACCTGGTGAAACTTTCACAACCTAATATCTTTACTGCCCGCATTCCAAAGGAATGGGGAAGGTAATGTTTTCACAGGTGTGTGTCTGTTAAAGGGGGGGGTACTCAGTCC
>JBCAUG010691094.1:0-13582 GCA_038406175.1 Haplosyllis leylae | reverse complement strand
TTTTAACATATTAAAATACGAAGAAAAGTTAAGTGAAAATTTCCAGACAATCATGAGCAACAACAGCTTTGCCATAAGCCCATGGTTTGCTTGTTATTGTAGCACGGAATTGTGCTTCCATATAATCAATGGACGCCAACGAAAGGTGATGAATCGCGACGACGCCTTCAATCTGCTGTCGCTGTCGAGAGAAGAACTAAAACCAATATACACTAATTATAATGTCAAAGATTTAACGGTAAATTAACACATTTGTCTTTAAATAAAATGTATTGTTCCTAAAATACGTTTCATTATGGTATTGTGATCAGGATACAAATCGGTTGCATATGACAATTTTTTGTTCCAGTTTTCAATTATTTTATACGTTAAAGAATTTTAAAAGCAACCAGAACACATGTAAAGGGTAATCGTTTATTTGTTAATAGATGTGCACCAGTCCTTACACTACAAAGACTTGGTCAGACCAGCGCTGGGCCTGGTGGCTGCTCATCGCATTAGCTATACTGTTATTTCTGCTGGCACTATTATTAATAGTGTGTATTGCATCATTATGGGACAGATACAAAGACCGTCTTACTCGCTATAAACCATGTAAGTACACAGATTTCTATCAGAAATGAAAACGAGATCCTACTCAGTGTTCTTCTATCCAAGCTTTTTGTAACAGCTTGCAGACCCTGACTATGTATAATGTGTACACATGCATGCTACCTGTCTTAGCAGTTTTTCGAGTCCAAGTTAATATTTAAATTAACATTAAGATAGTTACCTTGAACTGTATTTAATATGTTTACACCACTGAATTAACGCACAAGCCTTGCCACTAAGGACGTCAGTTTTACTTGCTAATTAGAAGCACTTAATTCAACCTATAGGGAAACTGGGTTCGCCTCTAGTCTAATGCCAATATCCCTTTCAATGCTTTTTTTCAGATGTAGTGCTGGATCCGTACACCATGTAAGTGTAATTATATTAAAATCTACTAGTATGGACTATGTAATAGATAAGTAGATAGTTTCAACTGGCTTTAGTGTTAAGCACGTCATCTGCTTCATGTTTCAGACCCTACAACAAGGAATACGAATGGCAGGAAACGACGGTCAAGATGGGATAACTATACATCAGCAGTATAACCGGAGAGACAGCGCGCTGACACGGACGGAAGAACCAGTCAGTTTGAAGTAGCGTCAGTATTTTAAGATTCGTGAGGAAATTTGGTAAATTGAGGGGTTGCAGTTTTCTGGTGTAACAGGATTGATGGGTTCCGTTGTTAGTATTCGTTATCTTACCTGTTTCATCTGTTTTTAATGGTGCTGTAATTGTCGTTAAGAATTAGTTGTACGTGTGTTGAATGTTATTCTACAAACATCAACTTTGAGGTTTTCATAGTACTTGCGGTCAAGTGCAATTTCACAGCTAAACAGAACAATAGTACTTTTGTATTGTGTGGAAAAAGTAGACGGGACAATTCATTTTAGTTAATACTCATTGTGTGGAAAAAGTAGACGGGACAATTCATTTTAGTTAATACTCATATTTCATTCAACCAGTTAAGCTGGTTGGAACCAGATTCTTAGGTTTCTGCACTTGAACATATATGTGTTGCTTCGTCTGATTACATGTTGTGACTTGCAAGTTTTCACATTTTCATCTTGTTTGGATGAACTATCCGTTTTCTGAGGAAAAAAACATGTACCTCCATGTGTATTTTTTTATTGGACGTAATCATTTTTGGCTTTTAGTAACTTACGTCAAAATAATGTGAAAAATGTTCATATTATTGTACAAGCATAACATTATCTATGTTTATGATAATGCATGATCTATTAGTGTTGTAGTTATACACTACAGCCGGAAGAAATCATCCATGCAATTTGTCGTGTGAGGCGTTTTTATTATGCGAAACTATCTGAACATATTAAAATAGTAATTCGTACTTGGAGCTTCCTCTTGCTATTAGTTGATGCTTTGGAATGTAAATAAGCAGTGTATGCAATTTTATATTTTAATCTCCATGAAATGTAATTAATGGTTGTGATGGATAGAAACACCGTTGCAGCCATCCGATTTTATACATGCGAGAGAAATCGTGTGTGGAAAGGAGTCGGATGCAATTAGCTCTGTTGAGTTTGTAAATTTCAATGCGTGGATAAGAGTACTTCGTTTTTGCACAACTAATCGATCGGATTTCTTTGAAGTGGAGTTGACCGGCTTACTTTGACCTCAGATCTTCGATTTTCATCCGTCACATGATACATTCCATTTTCACTTCAAGAGTAACAGATGTACTTTTTACGAATATTGTATTTTTGTCCTTTATTTATTGCTATTGCATCATGTTTAGCAATATGTGACTATTTTGTCATAACATCTACCCGCCCCGCCCCCTTGCAAATAAATTGTACTCAATGGCTTCCGAACGTAGTTAAATCAATGGTAGAACTGTAATCCAAATTCCTGAAAAAAACTTCATGTTGTGCCATTATGATACTCAATTGATGTTTGTCTTCCCTCCGTCATGGGGTTTTATTGCAGATAGGGTGTTCATTAACCGGTGACAAGGATCTTTATTGTTTTAATGGGTGTTGTGAAACCAGTGATTACCAATGATGACCAGATATCATCACATGTTGGTCCAATTCTGAGAGGAAGATGTTGCCTGATGACTCGGATGACAAACATCACAGGAGTATCGTGTCTGGCCTATCACGGGGTTGTTTCAGGAATTTGTATTACAGCTGAACTGGAGGTAGACTTCAAATCAGCAAAACCATTGATTTTAAAGCCTTCGGCACAAAAACCTCCTTAAAAAAACATTTGTACATTTTTCTCATGCAACAGTGCAATTGAAAACTTTTTATTTTTATATGCAATAAATTGATTTTATTCGGAGAGCTTACTTCAGGAAATTATTTTGCAAGTTTAAATATCATGAAAAGTCAATTTCAGTGAGGTACGCGCATTTCATGGCGTCCATTTTGTTGTTCTATTCGACGTTCATGCACGCGTATTTTCAGATTTGCTTGAACTGAAGCCCCACTTGTTGCCAAAAGCGGAAATGTAACGACTATAGTTGCTGTTACCATGCTTATTTTTTATAGACTGCTAACAAAAGGTGCTAAAATACTCACATTCCGAAAACAAAATGTTTGCATTTATTTGATCAAAGGAAGATGCAAATATGTGAAAACCAGCCTTTAAGGTCTCAACACATTACGTCCGCGTTACCATAGAATCCATTCCCGACGTTTGACCCAAACGTTACGTGTAAACAGTCAACAATGGTTACTTTGGGAAATTTATAACTACACAAGAGAACTTTTTTCCCTTCTTTTTATTTTCTTCATTCTTGTACACGTTCGACATATTTGCGGTACTTTGAATCGCAATGCTAGAATTAAAGTCCTTCGTCACGATTAAATTTCCTAGGCTGTAGCACCCTCTTCCTTCTGCTTGTCCTTCTTGAGTGGACCCATGAAGTTGCGTTTCTCCTCGTGGGTCTGGAACCGACCATGACCCAACTTGCTGCTTGTATCGATGAACTTCAGCTTGATCTTCTCCAAAGCCTTCCTCTTGGTGTGAACGAGCAGTGACTGAAAGAAAGTAAATAACAGATCTCGTATTCTTTTTAAGACATTACTTTTCACTTGTATGATGATGGAGATTGCCACTGAAACGTTCGGTGGTAATTTAATATAAAAGAACTGCATCAGACTTATTTGAATACAAATGCAATTAGGGAGTTCCTGCTGTTTCAGTTCAATTTCCTACGGAGGGAAATGACATTAATGTTCGAAATACCCACCTTCCTGAGAGTGAGAACCCTCTTCTTCGGTCCTATGACGCATCCCCTCAGCATTATGTAATCCTGGTTAACTTCTCCATAATGCGGGAATCCTCCCATAGGGGTGATAGTCTTTTCTGTCAAATCATAATCTGTCGAAGCGTTGTTTTTGATCACCTTTCCGTCCTTAGTGTGGATACCCTGCAAGCAATAGTGATATTTACATGGGGGTGCGACGCTCTCCATATCGGCTAACTGACAATCTTCTACCATTAATAACTATTTGGTAAATACCTTTCCAATACGGTAGATCTTCTTGTTGATTTCTGTCCTGTGATGATATCCCTTCTGACCAGCTCGGGCAACAGAGAAGCCAACACGCGCAGGATGCCACGCACCGATACACGCCACCTTACGCAGACCCTTGTGCGTCTTGCGCGGCAGTTTCTTGGTGTGCCAACGAGACGTTACACCTAGAAAGTTAACAACGTGAATTCTTAAGTTGAGTGAGTAGAATTCCATTCCACACTCGACTTGTTACGTCATCCGATTTTTTCTTCTTCAGGTTATAGCTGTTCCCATATTTACCCTTAAATCCTTTTCCTTTGGTAACACCGATGATGTCGATCATCTCATCTTGACCAAAGACGTTCTCGACGGGAATCTGTTTCTCGAGCATCTTGCGTGCGTAGTCTACCTTCTCTGCCACAGTTCCTCCGTTCAGCTGGATTTCCATAACGTGGGCCTTCTTCTGCCTCTTCTTCAGCAACTTCATCTGCAATATATTTCCAAATTATAGGATCATTTTGTCACATTTTAGTGTGTAAAATATAAACAGATTTCACATTGCATCAGAAGGAAGGCAGCATGGGTGTATCTCCATCTGTACAAGTCAGGATACCTGGCAGGGTATCGATCCATGTGCTTTCATCACATACAATTAAAGCAAAGACTGACCTTGGCATTTCTAATGTTCCCATATCGTGGTCAAAAGAAAATTCCAACATGATTTTCAAATGCAAATCTTCATTCCAGGGTTCCCACTTTTTTCCTCCGTCAAAATTCCCTGACTTTTCCAGTAGTTTTTTCATTTTTCCCTGACTTTTATTAAATATTTTTATGGCTTCTATTCAATATATAATTTTTGGGTAATTGCATTACAGGTTATCACTAAAATACCATTTTACAATACCCAGAAGTAAGAATATTTACTTTCCAAAAATACTCTCAGGAAACTCAAATAATTAAACACTTAACACACTTTGGGCCTATCCCTGACACGAGTGGCTTATATACTACCCAAAAAAGAGAATTTGGGGATAGTTTTAGTGGGAAAAATTCAGTAATATTATAATTTTTGACTGATTAAATTTTAATTTATGAATCACAGTTTTCCCTGACTTTTCCCAGACTCACTTAAAATTCCCCGACTTTTCCCTGACTGGAAAAAGTTGTCTCATTTTTCCAGGTTTTCCAGTGCCGATGGGAACCCTGATATCACTTAAAGACTTATGGCAACTGTCTATTCATCGCCGCATTTGTTGCAAATTCGTATCAAATTCAAAAATTTATCACTTGCAGAACACAAGATCTTTAATTTTAATTGAACCAAACACGTGGACGGTCTAACCTGTTGCTCCACATACTGCAACAGATACGTCCAGCCGGTGAAGTCCGACGGGTTGTCTCTCACTGCTTTCCAAAACTTCTCGAGCGCGGTCGGCTCTACTTTCTTCTCTTCTGGCTCTACAGCTGGTATATCTACTTTGTAGTTTTCGTTTGTCTCCACGATTCCAGCAGCATTTTGCACTGCTGCTTCAACTGAAAGACAACAATAACATGCGCTCATAAACTTCGCCAGAACTGCGGTAAAATGGCTTTCACAAATTTAGCAGGAAAATCATTGCTTGAAAGGGTGACGCTCCTTTAATTTGCTACATTTAACAAAAATGTTACACAGCTGTAATGACGCCAACCGAAAGGTAAAAGTATGCTAGTGTTCTGTAATCAAGCCATGTAGCTTAATTCGCAGATAATATGATAAAAGGGCGCAGACAATATTAGTGCATATTCTTCCACTTGTATGGAAAGCCGATGCAACAAAATAACGCTGATTTACCTGGATTTAAAGATTCTTGCATGGTACCGTTCATCATCTTTGTCGGGAAAATGACGTCACGTTACCACGTGATTGAACGCAGTGTTTCATTTTTACATCCCACGTACGCAAAAAGTTTAAGCGCAAAACATTCCAGAGAATTTACGAGGTAAATTATTTGCTCTGACAATGGTAGGAAATGGGAGGAGGGTGTTTGCGAGTTTGGATGTTTTAGAATCATATTTCTAACTTCATAGCAAGTTTAAACCATTGACAGGCGACAATAATGGCATTAGGAAACCTTTTAATACTGACTCAAGTGATTGCTTACCTTCTGGCTGTGCTATTTGCTTTGTTTATGTTCATTCCTATCGCAGTTAATTTGGGTCAATTCAACAGTCACTGTTTGTTGAATGCTGAGGGACATTGGATTGGTGATGATACTCTGGACATAGATTCATGGGGACTTTCGGCCAACTGCAATTTTCCAATATTTGTTGGCGTTATAGCTTTTCCTGTGGCATTGTTATACGTGTTAGGGATGTCCGTGTATCTCTTCCGAGGGACTGAACCGTAAGTAGACCGTGAACAACTGATTATACATAAAGACCTCAGCTCACTGTATGGTAGTAGACTAAGTAGTGAATCCAAAGCCTGCAAAGGGAGGGGCCATGACCCTTCCTGGTTCTGTAAAATCTGATAGAATAAGACTGACTGACTGTAAATTCTTGGGAATTTGTTTCATATATATATCAACCACTCTCTAAAAATGTTACTACAAAATGTCACTACGAATTGTTACAGCAAATCAGAGCAAGACAAGCTGCATTCCATACATTCATTTATTTCTCTCATGGTATACAGTTTAAATGTGCATGAAATGGTGTTATTTTGTTCTAATGTGCCGAAAAGTTGTCTTTGTTGTGACATTTTGACATAAAAATGTGTAGACAAAGTTTATACATCAATCATTTGTCACATTTTTGTTGCCTACATGGGAAAAAAGTGACTAAACGGCAAAATGTTGAAGTGACTGAAGCATAAGGAAGTCGAGTCGTTTATTAAAGTCACTCTACCCAGTTTCTGGATCCGCCATGTGATATCATATCTATTTTCCCAACTTTACACAATAACAGTTTGATGGGCATTTCAATTTTTATTTACTTTTGTTTACAGATCATGGTTGGTAGCGTTTTCTTCATTGATAGTGAACTGTGTGATATGTCTTTTCATGTTAATATCAGGAAGTGTTGTCACTCATGGGTTCAGTAAATGGTGTTCTCTTGTTGAAAAAATCGAATACAGGTAAGAATATATATGTTGAAGTGGTAATTTATTATATTTGCTGAAATAGACATTCTCGGCAGTTTCACAATTATTACTATTCAAGAAGAGACATTGAAGGAATGTAAAACATCTGCTCAGGTTGTACACAACACTCACTTGCACTATGTGAGGTTGGCAGCAATGCGAGACTCATAATGTGGAGTTGCGTTGTGGCCAGTACTAGATATTAAACTCATAATCACTACAGTAAATACTGAAGAATCAGAATCTATGAGTTCCCAATTTCTACACGTTTTGATTCTAGATTCTCGCCATATTACTGACCAAACGTTCTTCTTCTTCAGTTGTGACGATGCACAATATGTACCAAATTTCCTGAAAGATAAAAGTATTGATAGCGGTGCTTTCTATATTCAGTTTGAAATATCCAAGGTAAGAACACGGAAAGCACAAAGATTGGAAACATACACGGGTAACGATCACAAATGATATGGGATATCAAAGCACATACTGACTGTGCCTTTAATGACCACGATTGATGGGCATCCGGTCACCAACAAAGGTTCAGAATGAGTTTTGGATATATTTTATTTAGGAATTTTGTATAGATGCATACTTAACCTTGTTCAAAAGGAGCACAGGTATACCTGCTTAGCAAGTGGAATTCTATCGTTACATTAAACTAATTCATCTTCAAATAAATAACAATAAAACTCAACAATAAAGAGTGATAATATTCGTTAAGAATATTAGTTGGTAACGCCTCTTTCAAAAGATATCAACAGTCGTCTGCAATAGAACACTGTTAATAATCCTCCTATTTAATGTCTACTGTATTCGCAAGCGCGCATTCTCTGATCCTCAGATTCACCTGTGTGCTACACCTGCTTTAAACATGGAAGGATGTGCAATACGTAACTTTGGTAGTTCTTTCGCATGTACCATCAGTGTGTTTCGCATTATTTTTGCAGTTTGGGGCCTGGGCTTCGTGGATCTGTTGGATTGTGATTGTTGCCTGTTCAAGTTTACAGCTCTATAAATTTCACCGGGCCGAAGATTTCTTCACCAGCATGAACAGGCAAGTGAAGTGGGACTTTTTTTTCAATTTTGCAGTAAAATACACTGGGTCCCGCTTACAACGAGTAAAAAAATGCAAAAGAAACTGCTCGTTGTATGTGGTCGCTGGTTGTAACCGAACTTTTTAACATTGTTGTCAATGATTATGGTGCAAAGAAATCTGCTCGCTATAGCCAGGTGCTCGTTGTAACCGAACTGGTTGTAAGCGGTACCCAGCGTACTTAGACAAGTTGTTTCATACAAATAAAATCATTAGAAGTTTATCTTTTTCCACACTTTCATTGTTTAAGTATTGGAATGATATACACTTTCTCTTTAATGCTAATTTTCCGATTTTTTTTTAATTACAGAGAAAGACAAAGATTGATTCAGAGAGTTAGACATCCCGACCACGTGCCGATTTGATAACTGTTGTAACAGCAGTAATAATGATGGCTCAAAATGGTTGTTTTGAGCCAAATCTTCAGTGCGATTGTTAACAACATATTAGCAGAATTCAACTGTGCATTGAACAGAAATTTAAACCACTTACTTCCGGGTTGGAAAATTAAAAGTTATATTGAAGTAATTGGTGAGTTTTCAGCACCCCCACGTAATTTTACTGAATCGTATTATGAGTCATATAGACTACTTGAATGTCTCTTTGTCAATTTATGTTGCAAGAGACAGTGAACATTATTCATTCCCTATAATTGTAAAGTAGATAATTAAATCAATAACTTGGGGGCATGGGATTTGTCCACATACCCTTGTCAGAAGGAGTTTTCATCTTTCACTCCTCCTCACAAAGATACTAGATCTGGTATTTGATGTTTTCAGGAAAAGACATGTTTAATGTGTTTTACTAAATTTAATCTCAGAGATCACCATGAGTTTCAACGGTAAAATCTCATGTAAAAATGGAAACAGATTCTGAATGTTTTCTACACTGTTGCTTTTATATTGCTGTAGCATTTGTACATTTTTTGTTCATACATTGTGGACACTGTGTGTCTTCTATGCAGTTTGAAATATGGATCAAAGGGGTTCATTGAGGTTGATTGCAGATGAAATATACAAAACCCACTCAAGTTCAGTTACATTAAATGCACTTGTCTGGAACAAAATGTTCTGGAAGTTGCAGGCAAAGTTGATGGTATTTGATGAGAATTAAAGTGTCCAAAAAGGTGCTTACGTTTCATCAAAAATCATAACGAAATGGTTTAATTTACTCGCCTATAAAAAATCAAATTGACTTAAGTGTATGCGCGATGCAATCCATGAACCCCCCCACCCCCAATGTAGGTTCATGTATTTATTCAACTGGGAAAAACGTGCAGTAATGAATACTAACACAGCGGCATTTCTTTGACTCAGTTTAAGATTGTTTGTTATTTTGTATTTTTTCATGTTACTATGTGGCAACTTTGTTTTAATTACATTTTTGGTAGTAAAGTGTTGTTGAAGTTGGCCTTAAAATGGCGTGGTTATGTGTTGTCCGATTTTGTGGAAATATTTGTATGTTTCAAAACAATCATTGGTTCACAATGGTCTTGGGTGTATTTTTCCACTTTATGGCTTATTCACACTGCACGGGAACGGGACCGGAACAGATACAGGAAATTAGACCAACACAATAGGAAACAATGGATCCTGGTTCCTTTCCCTGGCTGGGACCAGTGTGAACATTTCTGTGCAATATATTAGGACCCATTGCTCCACGTTCCGTTCCTGGTACCTGTCCCAGCCCTGTTGCCGTGCAGTATGAATAAACCAATAGTTGTGTGTTATTTTGAGATGAAGCTCACTTGAAAATGAGCTCACTGCACAAGTGCCTAATTGAAAATATAGGGCGCATGAAAGTCTGGCCACATTTTGTAGATGTTTTATGCAACTTTGGTTCTATTGAAGTTCAGTTGTTACGCTATTGTCTGCACGTAGCGTCACTGTGTCCATCTTTGTCAAAGTCATCGTCAAAGTTTAACATTGTGTCAATAATGACGGACACCTTTTCAGACAAAATGGGTTGCACTCCCATTCTGCCCTTCAGAGTATCCATGTGTAAAAATCAAGGGTGTTGCTTATAAAAAGGGTGACCTGACGGTTCGTGTAAACAGGCCTAACATGATTTCGGTTCATTGTACAACCTTACTTGAGCGTCTTGATCATGCTGATCCTACTTTGACATTGCTTCACAAATGAAGTTGGCTGAACTTTCCTGTATTCACTGCTTCGGTTAACGAAACTTCCAGTGCCTGTGATAAGTTTTAGCCTTATGTTTTTTGTTTTGAATCGTACTTCCATTAAAGAAAATCGTGAAGTCACTTGAAGTTAGGAAAAAAGTACGTTCTGAAATTGTTATTGCTACATTTTTTACATAAACTTGTTACTAAGATAAAGAAACTCTTCCAGGATTATGCAAAATTGTTAATCGAGTATAATATGTAAAATATTGTTATATCCGGATTCTTGAGTCTATTCAGAATTAAATTTAATAAATCTGTGTGAAAAGAAAGTGACTTGTTGTTGTTCAATTTTAAAAGTTTTATTTCATCCCTCAGCACACAATCCTAAGTACAAGTTCTCTCTAAGCTGTACACACATCAACTACTCATGGCTGCTGCATGCTCCTTTCTTTTTCTGAAGCTGCAACATGCTCCTGGTAAAGCTGCTGACCTCTGCAGCTTAAACCTTAAACTATCAACAACTACACACAAATATCAGTACATGTAAGCTTTATTTGGCTAATATAACAATATACATTTTTGGAGGAATCAGTATTTGTTTGTTTTTCACTGTTGCACTGAACAAATGCATTTGCAACTGATTAGTTGTCAGATCACTCACTTTTACAAACACATTTTCAAACACTTTTAGTGTATCTACTCGTTTATTTTTTAAAAAGATAAAATGTACATCCGCGGTAAGGCTACATTTTTTGGCCAGGGTTGCCACGTCACAGAGAAAACAAGGAGTTTGAATGTTCTCTTTTTCCAGACAAGGAAAATACGGTCAATTATACTGTGCATTTTTTTCTGATTGCGACTGCGATCTGCTTTTACTTGTGATGGGCTGGATAAGAGTTGGTAATGTTGTTACAGTCGCATAATGTGAACACTTACATTGAGTCCTGTACAAACCATTTCTTGCAATAAGAAGAATCACAGTCGCAATCAGAAAAAAATCTCAGTGTGAACGAGCCATAACGAATAGCCTTTTGTCTGCGATACACGCTATCGCAAATACAAACGCTCAGTGTAAGCGAGCCATTACACTTTCCACCACAAGACAGGACCTGTGCGACTTTTTAAGCCGAAAGCAAACACAGAAGTTTTCCTTGTACTTTGTACTTGAACTTATCAGTTAAGATGACGATAGAAATTGGTAACCAAATTAGGGATTACAAAGATCACAAATATGAAAAAAAATCCTGGGATGAAATGGGTCAAACCGTATCTAAATCATGGCAGAAATTGACCGGGAAGGGATTTTTGAATTACACACTTTGCAAAATAACAGGCAAACACAGTGCAGCCTCAGCAACAAAGGAAATAAGCGAAAGGAAACTTCGTTTTGGCGAGTTCGTTAATTTATTGTTTATCCTTGTGGTTAATTTTAATATCTTTTCTTTTAGATTTTTACATGCGTATGTCTTTTATCTGAATATTTCTGCTGTGTAAAACGAGCGCTTTTTTGTTTCAATGTGAATAATTTAAGATACCAATAGCAGAACTTTTAACAGTCAAATGTTTACGTAAAAGATTGCTCTAGCCATCCATTTAAAATGTCAAAAATGTCCCACAAAGAATTGGGATGATTCAGAATGAGTGCTTAAGTTTCAAGAAATTATCTGACTTTTATCCTTAAGCTTGCAATTCATCGAACGGTGAATTTTTTCATTAGTATCTGCAGAAATAACGGTCCTAATTTGGACAACAGTATCTATAGTGTTCGGTTTATCATATGACAGACCTGTTCAGGTGTAATTGTGCTGATACGGGTGTTCTTGTTTAGCTTGACGTTTATCCGTCACATGTTTAAGAAACAATATGCAATCAGGCACGTATTTGTCCGGTGTGTGTATTGATTGTAATGGCTTGAATCTTTCAAATCATTCCAAAATGAATATCATGTCATTAAGGCTTGAACCATTGGTCCAGAACTGTCTTGCGTATTTTGTGAATTATTGTGACAATGACAGAAATGGCAGAAACTTAAGAATGGGACTCTAATATTGCCGACAATACACAGGATTCTAATGTAAATATTGATCAAGGATCAGAACAGGTAAGGTATAATATTACGTACAACAAAAGTATGTAAGACAAACTGTAGAAAATGTTGAAGTCAATGAACCTGCACATGGTTCGAATGGCTTGCTGGGAAGAAGTGGTTAAAATTTTTAATGTGGCATAAAATTACCCGTTCTCTGGACTGAGCAACATGAACGGTAAAACGCATCAAGCGAAACAGTCGACTTTTTACACAATTCATCATTTCTTGCTAAATCCTGGCAGTATCCTGCCAGCATTGACATTCAATGGTTGGAGCGCTTTCAATGTCAACCCCGACAGGATTCAGCAGGAAGTGCGGAATTATGCAAACACTCGGGTGTTTGCCTGTGGTCTTGTGTACCAAAGAAATAATTTTTGACAAACTTTTACTGAAGAAGTTCTCTTTTTTGAACATTTACCTCGATTGTGCATGTGTGCGAATGGCTTTGCAGTTTAAATGCATTTGTAGCAATATTTTACCTGTGATCATGCGTTGCTCAAAAGAAATAATTTCTGATAGTGAAATGTAATCTTCCACTGAAGAAGTCTCTTTTTTGGGGATATTTACCCATGTGTGTGATGGCTTTGCAGTTGAAATGCTTTTGTAGTAACATTTTCTAATAGGGAAGTCAGAGTGTTCGTTACGGGTTTAGCATCACAAGAAATCGCTACTTTGTTTTTACTTCCTATTTGGCAGGAAATTATTTCAGTCTCTGGAGAATTGCAGGATCCATTTGACGTGAATAACTTGACAGAAAATCTGAGAAGCAAGAGCGAAGAAAAGCAATCGGGACCCGAGATGGCGATCACCACAGATAAAGTTCTTATGTATGTTCAGGTAAGATCAGTGGTGGATTCAAGAATTTTTTAAGGGGATTTCCGAAAATTTGTACCGTGATGTAGACTTGCGCAAGTGAAAAGATCCCCCAATCGAATCAGGAATCTAGCTCCTGTCTTGGCGTGTTCACACCAAGCTAAACCATAAATTTCTTTGATAATTATCGTTTTTAGGTGGTTTAAGTTTACACTTAAACCACCTTATAGCATAGCGCATGGCAACTTCGAATCGGCAATTTGGGA
>JBCAUG010690983.1:0-13582 GCA_038406175.1 Haplosyllis leylae | reverse complement strand
GCTTGAGTTAATATAATGTAGAGGTTAGCACATAAGCAGATGGAATGATGAGTTGAGTGAGTCTAGAAGAATGTGAATGGGCCCCCCCCCCGGATCCGCAAGTGGTAGTTCAGTAGTATTATCACACAACATACCAAGACGTACAATTGGAAATATACATTGGCAGTGAATGTTGTGTTGTGCATAAACTGACATTCATCCATCCAAGGCCAGATGGAGTTCCATCTGGGATTGGAGTTGTAAATCACTTTTGAAAACGATTTGATCTGACGGTTGTAGGAGCGGTACAAATTAAAGGACTTTAACATTAACATGAAGAAACTATCTTTGCTTCAATTCTCCATATTAGGCATCTTTTATGGAGGTCTCTTTCTTATCGGAAATTACCACCCAGGTGTACTGCTCATGAAGAATGTCAGTCGGGTATCTTCTTTGGACCTTCAAATCCCAAACTGAACATCAATTTACTGCACAGTGGAAAAAGAACGGCATTGTGAGCAACTCGAGGCAGTAGCGATACAGGATTAGTTCTTATGTAATAATAGGAAAGGAAAATACGATCACCAACGTTATTATATTTTGCCTTTTGTTCCCAGAAGCGTTAACATCAGACCATGACTATGAACTCCCTCTTTAGGGCTGCAGTTGACACAGATCGACTCAAATATCACTGGAACATGGACTGACGTGTCATTCTTGACTTTATTCAAATAATTAGTTACATTACTGTGATTACTAGAACAGGAGAGTCCAATTTTGAAAAGATACGTGTATCTGTTTCATTAAACCATTCCCAACATAATGAGTTCCACACACAGAAATCGAGGGAATTTCCGAATTGGATGCTTCCTTGTCGAATGTGGTAATCATCACCATGAAAAGAATTCATTTTTTGGGAAACATCAATATTTATTTTGCAAGAACTCATGTAGTTGTTTTCTTTTTTCATGTTTTTCACTTACGGAATACAACAGCAGGTGTTTCATGTCTACTTCTCAAACCTCAAAGAATGAATGTGTAACTTAACCCATGCTGTTACTTTAACTGTGTCTTATCAAATTTAGGCTCCATTACTCAATAAAACACGTCTCTCAGAAGCTTGTTTGATTAAAAATCCAAATTTTTACTCAAATATGTTCATTATAAATATAGATTTTATAAAGGGATTTAGTGCAATAATGATGAAGACATCACAAGATTTGATGGCGCCGAAGCCTGTTATTAGCATGATTATTGCTGCATTTAGATGTGGCTGATTCTACAGGTAAATTGACTTAGCAGTCTATATTGGTATCAGCCGACAGTCATATTAAGAAACATCTACGTAAAGGTAGTTAAAGGCCTAGTTGTCCCAGAAAGGACGAATCACAGACTCCGTCCAAAAGGAACTATGATTAAATCTTTCGATTTCTTTTTTTGGAACAGGATCTTTTACATCAGAGAAACAACATAATAGACTAGAATAGCCAAAACTAAAAGACATATTGCCTCAAGGTAAAATCAATTTTATGTATTTTCCAAAACCTGCACTGTTCTATTGTGAACCGCTGCGATGATCTGCACAGAGACTTATAATTCACATCAAGGTTGTATGTCTCAGGTCTATGTCAGGATGCATTTTACGATGTGCACCTTGATAAGTGCGATATCGACTGGGCAGTTAAGAACAACGCGAAAACAGAAAAGCCGTTTTTGTAATAGGACCTTCATCAGATGAATTGCCTTGGAAACATACTTTGCGCCATGGTTTACACTTAAGAAGTTTTTTCTTTGCTTCGTAGTATAATTCACTTTGTCAGAATGGGAATTTCAACTATTGTTATAATTTAACTTGATGTCAACGATTGAAGCTGTCTGATATTGTTTTGAAAGCTTTTGCATTTGAAACTTTCAGGGGAAGAAAATTAAAGATTGTAAACTGTAAACCTTTCTTGGATCAATTTAAATTCACAAATATTTCCCCACGGGTACTGTTTGACAGTGCGTGTATGCTATTTGGAGAGTAGAGTGCCAGCCGTCATTAGTATTCCTGTTGTGGTAGGAACAGATTAACAAAATGATGAGTTGGTATCCCGCCAAAATCCAAATCAACAGCAGATGTGTATTTGGCAAATTAATACCGCACAATCTGCACAACAGCGATATGTGGGATTAAAGCAGGTAGGATTCCTCTGGATATCACTACGTTTGCTGCCAGGAGTGTCAGCCAGACTTATCACATTTACTCCACCTTAATATTCAACACAATCGTCAGTTTGTTCAACGTTCTGGCGACGTTATGAATAACCATACAGCGAGCCAGGTTTCCATCAAGTTTCCTGTTGACGTACATGTCTTGGCTGTGAAAATTGCTTTTTCTTATCAATCTCAAGGTCTTCTTCAGACCTCCGTCACCAACTTTCCTGTTACAAAAGATGTAGATTAACACGATGCGTTCACAAACATTCTGCATTCATGGATAACCTGCAATATAGCATTGTACACCTACCATAGTTTTCATTGTTGATGCTTGTGATGAAATATGACTTTAAGAAGGTCACACGAATCATCAGGTTTTCGACGCACACGAAACAGCAGAAAGTAAAACACAGTGGTAGAAGTTTTGTGAGGACCTAAAACCTCCATTTGAGTCCTTTCCCAGATAGTTTCTGCAGTTGTTGTGATGAGCAATAACTATTAAATTAGCTGTGCTTGTTAGGCATTTCTAGAGTAATTTATAATTATGTTGTATATTTAAAGCATTGCACATTAAGCAATTATTGTGTTATTATGAATAAGTTGGCTAATAAACCAGCTGACCATGGGCAAACCTACATTTAAAGAGAACTGCAATTATTAACTAATTGTGCAGCTGTAGATGAGTATAAACTAGTCATGTGATATATTGTAATGTGTAATAATGTATAATAAATGGTTTTTGGGAATGAACAACAATATGGCATACCAATGGTGATGGCCATTTATGCTGCCACCACTGGAAAGCCTGGGTTACTAAAGATGTCACCACCAGATGGAAGGAGAGTCTGTTGGGCATTTGAGGTAATAAAGAAAGAGTGAGTTGAGCTGTGCTCTGGGTGGGGTGGACTGACTACTAGTTGTTGTGAACCTAGGATCCAGGTACCTGGCTAGAAGGAAGGATTCCTGTCCAGTACATGAGGACCATGGTCAAGCAATAGTAGGTCTGGAACTTGCCAGACACAGTAGTAGAAACTGAGCTGGACTCTGGACAGGGTAAACTGTCCACCTGACTGGTGCTAGAGCAAGTGTCAGGAGACCTGGCTGGAAGATAGAGGGAAGGTGGTGACCAGGGCCAAGGCACAGTGCAGGGAAAGTTGGGAACCTGTCAGAGGAGGCTGTAATTGTTAAGTCATGGTGTAATGTGAATAACTGTTTTTATCAATAACTTGCATTGGAATATTTATCGGAATTACTCATACCAGAAGCTGATCAATGCAATTGTGATTAAAGGGCTTGGAGTGTAAGCTCTTACCTGTAAATTACATATTTACTAGATTTCACTTGATCTCTTACTTGAAGTATTAATGTGTGGCATGGTTATGTTATCACCATCTGGAATAACTGTTGTTCAATAAACTGCCTGGAATGTTAAACAACTACAAGACTTTTATTCTTTTATCCTTTTGGTTAAAAGCACATTAAAACAAAGAACCTTAACTAGAAGAGGGAAAGGTGCAGTAACATGAACCCATCCTCTAGGAGTTGTGTTACTTAAAAGGAGGAATGAGAGAAGTACTAAACACTATACAAAGTAAACAAAGTAAACATTAAAACCATAAGAAGACCTTATTTAAAGACAAGGAACCTGAGTAGAGATTAAACAGCAAGGCTTAAACTATATTTGATTAAGTAGAGTTGAAATTAAGAGTTTAGGGCTGCACAGTTTTGTACCAAACAGTTCGCTGTCACAGACCATTTCGACATCGCCAGATCACAGCAATACATGAGTATGTGATTAGCATACATATTACTTGAAAGGACTAACCTTTCGAGTCAAACTTCAGAGGAAATGGGAGCCGAGGACTTGTGAGCACAGAAATTAAGATGAAGCTCAATCCCAAATTGGAAGGATTAATAATGATGCAGCTACAGTTAAACAGGTGCCCCAAGATCTCTAATTCAAACTGAGTAATGAAGCAAATGGTGCTTTGAGTTCAAGAACGATAATTTAAGCACTGCAGTCAGTGGATGTGGGCGGCACACAGGCAACAGATCAGACCCGTTAAACCGAGTCAGATCAGGTCGTTTTGTTCCGTGTTGCACAGTCAGTAACAACATGATCGTGACAAGCGAAGAAATGCGCCCCATATGTGTGTGTCCAAATTCATATTCCGAGACAATTTGTCGTGCTGATGGTAATGAAAACAAAACCAATATGTTCATGTTTCAACACAATGTCCCCACCTTACAATTCTTTTGAAATGGTATTAACGGCGAGTGATCTGGGTGATTTTCAATCACAAACAGAACATCTCTGTAAAGAGAGCTGAAACACCTACGTCTTTACGTCACATGAGAGTCTTTCACCTTTCCTCTGCTACCAAATATAGCCTCTTGTACTCTGAAGTTAGATTTGTCACACGGAGAGCTATGTGTGTAATATTAGGAAAAGATATCGATTAGTGACTCAAGGTACGTAAGATGCAGAAATTATGAGCATTTCAACTCAACTATTAAGTAAATGGTGAACATTGCAGTATCTTCTGCAATGTCAAGAACTCTCATCAGAAACGTAAATGAAAGCAATGCTATGCAGCTAAAATGATGACTATTTACCAGAGGAAAGCTGATTCCTGAATTGGAAGAAATCAATGGCAGAGAAGTACGTAGTTTTCTGTATTGAAGGGGAGCTCCAACATTTGACTTTAACAAGGATTGAAAGAAAGATTCACAGAGCTAAAAGAATCGACCACTGGATTCTTTCAGGGTTCCATGATAGCAAATTAGTGTTGCATTCGCCATGCGAGCCCATGGAACTATGCTACATTCTTGTCACCATTTATGTTATCAATCTGAATTGTAAATGAAGGAATACATTCTGTTTGACGTAAGACCGAAGAAGAATGCTTCATCGATGTTCTGTGACAAATGGTGTCGAAGAATCGTGTTTTTTCCTATTTTGTTTTGATCTTGCTGAATTAGATGAATTAGACTAATTCATCAGATTGCACATGTATAGTGGAGTTGACTGTACATGGATAGGTGGAATTTTTATTTGCACTATGCCTAGGTCAGTTTACTATTCATGAATTTGGTAAAATATGAATTTACTCATCCATGGATAGTAAAAAATTAATTTGCAACACACATGGATAGTAAAAAGCTAATTAACACTACCAACAGACAGTACATACCATTATCCACGAAGCATTTATTTCATTCAACTAATTAGATGCACTTAATTTCAAAACCAAAATGGGAAAAGGGCAAATAATGAGCAATCTTCCCTGTGATGTTCCTTGCACTGTTCTCTGCAACCCAATTTTCATAGGTTTTAAAATCGGAATTCATTCCCTCATCAAGGTTCCTTGTCCCCTTTTCCTTGACCCTGAATATGTAACCATCTTCGAAAATTGAAACATTCAATCAATCCTACAACATGAAATGAATCAGTGCTTGCTTATTTTTCATACTCTGCATCAAATCCAACAAAAGCCTCTCGTTCATACATCAATAAGTACGTTAGCCTTATATTTGCATTCTTTTATTACAGAATGTAATTCACTTTGCTGATGTTTAATGCTCCCTTGGTTGATGGATAGGTTGGGTCAACTATCTGTACAAGATGCCAAGGAAAGCTGATCTCTTTTGTGTCTTTGAAGGGTGAAGAAAGCTTCACAGCCACAGGAGACGGGCCTGTTAGAATATATCTTACTGTGGAATATGTCTTCATATGGTCAGCATTCATAGCAATTCGTTAAAGGTAGATCTACATGATGAAATTGAATGAGTCCATCAGTGTGCCTCATTGTTGACCTGAAATCACCGTTCAAGACCAACATCCATTAAACGAAGGGAAATGAACGTCTTGTCCATTATGGTACAATCTTTTAGTACGTAAACTTATTTTGATAACTGTTTGAACCTCAATTTGTGACCAGCATGTTATCTCAACGGTGCAATAGCCTTTGAATAGGAATCACATGCCAAAGAGAAGTAAAATACAAATTTGTCATCTGAAAAATTATATGATTGATTGTCAGGAATTGCCATCATTCTGCTGAAGCTAAGGAGAACTCCTTTCATACTGAACTGCATATTCAATTCAATTACAGCAAAAATGTTCGAGAACCGTTTCTATTTTTACGGCAATTAAGGCAGGAAATGGAACTAGATATTGTCGACAAAGTAACAAGCTTTTTCCTGTGAAGTAAAATGAAAGCTTCTTGATGATAACCTGATGGACAAAATTACTGACAAGTTATTTTTGGTACAGAAATTCGTCGTGCCTTTTTGTATTAAATATGGATCTAAGTGAGAAACCAGTGAACAAATGACGGTTCTTTACCCCTCAAGTTGGGTCATGGTAGAGATGTAACATTTGATGTAGCACCTGAGGTTAAGTTCACTGGAAACATGTTCACAGTCATGTGCAGTAGTACACGAGAAGGAAACTACTAATCTGCCTAGAACCAGGCTTACTAAGCATGGTCATTTTGATCGTATTTATAAACCTAAATTACTTCATTAATAATCAGGGTTGTTTAGTTGATTTTCTTTAAACTAGAAATTTAGAAAGAAAAGGAAATAAAAAAAAATGCGATGTCGAACTAAAAGATGTGGACTGTTCAAATACAACGTAACAGACACACTCCCAAATAGAAGGCAACCTCTAGTGATTTTCACTGCAAAGATATTTGCTTGAAATGTCATCAATGTTATCAGAAGAAGGGAAGGGAAATGTAGCAGTAATTCTCGTGAAAACAGATGATGTTTTGGAGAAAAATGGAAGGGACGATAAACATTGATAAAAGATCATATTTGCCAGGGAGCATCTCATATTCTTCCCACTGATTGGGCTGCGAAATGGAAATGGAAAATCGGTACACAGTTGGACTTTTTGTATGTCTTGTCACTGGCTGTACATTGTAACCGAGGTAGAAGAAATCTCCATCATTACGTTTGCTGCAGATAACACAGGATTTTAGATCCACTTAGGATTAAACAAAGCTTCCATTACAGTATAAATCGATCATGATACAAAGTCTGGTATTTTTCACAGGATCTAATCTGAACAAGTGTTATCCTTGGCATTAGATCTTGGAATGGTGTATTTAAAAATCCACGAGGAGACTGTTCCAGGGCAGAATATCTATTACTGAAACACTTATTTGTTGAAGGTCCACTTAGACATGGACGACGTAAAAGCTTGCATGGCAGTCTAATTGGGAAACGAGAGTAGCAAAGAGTATTGTGGATCAACGAAGTGTAGTTCTTTATGTTACCACAAATCATATCAGCATGATAGTCTGACCATGGATTCGACTGAAGTAATATTGTTTAATGGGCCCCCGCAGTTTAGATCGAGAATGCAGTTTATGCTCAGAACCGAATGTCTTAACAACAGGAGACTACTGTTGAGATGAGCGCGCACGAAGCTGTGACAATGTCTCCAGCTGAAGAAATACTATGACAGTGTCTTTAGCTGAAGAAAACCTATGACAGTGTCTTCAGCTGAAGAAAACCTGTGACAGTGTCTTTAGCTGAAGAAATACTATGACATTGTCTTCAGCTGAATAAAACCTATGACAGTGTCTTTAGCTGAAGAAAAACTATGGCAGTGTCTTTAGCTGAAGAAAACCTATGGCAGTGTCTTTAGCTGAAGAAAAACTATGGCAGTGTCTTTAGCTGAAGAAAACCTATGATAGTGTCTTTAGCTGAAGAAAACCTATGACAGTGTCTTTAGCGGAAGAAAATAAGTCGAACAGCAACATGCGTGTTGTTCAGTTAAATGCATTACAGCATGAAGTCTCCATGGTATTATAACGCACTTAGGACAGCTTTTAGCTGCATTTACAGAAATGTTGAAAGTTGACAGGTTACTTTGTTGCCTTTTTTTTTTAAAAAATCAATTTTCTTCTCGCACCAGGAATGAAGCGTAATCTGTATTATGTTTGAATTTCATGGATTATATTTCATGGGCAAATGAATATCAGACGAGTGTTGTAATTTTATTCCTGTCTCAAGTGCCTAATTGGCTATTTCTCTAAGACTGTCTCGGGAAATGTATCATTGAGCTCAGTTTTTTCCATCACTTCTTGTCCCAGCATTGGGAAAAGTACAGATTTCAGGGAGTGAACCAAACCCTGATCACGGGTTACATTCAAAACTGATGACTTAATGCCCATTACTCGAAAATAGTTGAAATGTGTAGTATTAGTTCTTTCTGACATTTGCAATACTTATTAATTACAACTAAAATAATTCCTTGTTCAGTGTGAAGTATGTAAAATATTACTTCCAAATGAGAGATATTGCAGATGGTTGGGTACATATGTTAATATAGTGGAACAAAAATTTGTACCTTGTGCCTGGCACAAGTTGATGACTCATTGAAGAGTGTAGCTATCCATTTCTTAGATGATCTCTTTCAATGGAGTCATGGAGTTAGCAGCTTGTGCCAGGACACAAAACACCAATTTTATTTCACTGTTTTTACATATTTACTTCAACATCTACAATATCTCACATTTAGAAGTAATATTTTACTTATTTGGTCACAAAACAAGTGTATATTTTAGGTAAAATTAACAAATATTGCAAATTGCAAAATTACACATTTCAACTGTTTTCAACTAATGGGTATGAAGTCATCATCTTGTGTCAGACAGAAAGTCATTCGTTCCATTTGATTATAACCCTTACTGATACTGAGTCTCTGGTAGCACCTGAACATCTTTTCTTGGTGTCTGGGTTTGTTCCGTGTTTACGGACCATGCGTTCTTCTATCACAGTTCCAGTACACTAACCTTCTTCAAAAGATCATTTTAAAAAACAGAATGCACAATGGAAATTCTTAGCATGTGTGTTTTATGAATCAACACGCATCACTGGTTGCATTCAAATGGAACGAATGACTTGTTGTTTTGGCAGATTACATTTTCTAGAAAATATTCAATTCCTATTTCTTTGCTTCACGGGATATTGATACAATCAACAAATTTGAAGGATATTTCATTTGTAAATTCCCATATTTTGGAAAATATTTTTACTTTTTAAGTCGAGGCAACAAGTCATTTGTTCCATTTGAATGCAACCCTTGCACATTTGAAATAATTTTTCATTCTTGTCACGAAAGGAGAGACACGCTTTCGTTGTAAAACTTCACCAGCATTATTAGCCTAATACAGTTTCCTTTCATGACTTTAATAATTCTAATCTGGAATGAAAAGATGTTCTGAAAAGCTTTTCTTATTTAATGATTCTCTGATCGCGAGTATTTTACGCCTACAACTTTGCAGAATCACCCTGTCGGAAGTTCAACAAAATTCTAACTGATCCGTAAATAGTTTTATAACGCTTGTCTGTGAGAATTGTTTTCATATTGTAAACGTGTAATCAAAATTTCCTATCTAACCCATGGTTAAACAAAAAGGTCATCCTGCGTGACCTTAAGAGGCATACCGCCCGCGACATAGCAAATCAGACCCAGGTCCTGTCCAGGGGGTAACCCTTGGTCCTGTCTGAGGGGAGGCATGGTATCCCCTGGTTCTGTTCTGGTCCTATCTGGGTACCCCCTGGACAAGACCACGAGTAACGCCCCAGGCAGGACCAGGACAGGGTTTGGGTACCTTATGTGAACAGACAAACAAACTGAAAACATTGCCTTCCCGCATACTTTGTATGCTGGCGGTAAAAGTTTTCACAGACAACCATTATAAAACTACTTACGGACTAATCAGAATGTTTGAATTTCCCACAGGGTGGTTATGCAGAAGAGTCAGGAAAGTCCGGAAAGGAAAGAATGGATATTTGCGAAAGATTCAGCGAGTAATTCAGATCCCAAGTTTCTTGTTTCGGATAAAGCTCAACACGTTTGTCCTTTTACTTGCCCCAACTCTAAATTACATTTTAAATCAGCTTTACAATTGTAATCAAGATAAATCCTGAGCTTTAAATAGCTGTTTCTATGCTCCTCATACAAAAGCTGCCCCCTGAATTAAGATGTATTACTGCTTCTTTTCAATGCCCATCTGATACCATGAATATTGACTGCCTACGTACCTAGTTAATCCACTAATTGATTTTCAGTACTTTCATTGCTGAAGATTTCTGAAGAAGTTAAACTCAAGAAGCATTGATTGTATTTCAATGAATTGTGTCGTGTCAATCACCACCCTCACAAGCAGATATTATTGTCTTCAAAAGGAATTTGGTGCAGAATAATTCTTCAATTTCATTCGAGTTTTTCCTAAATTAGATCATTCTGCCAAGGTTGCCAGAATTGTATATATTGGTTGAATATACTATTGGATCAGTTGTTGAATTAAATTTTTGTTAAAGATTTGGCAAATATTTTACAAGGTTTTGGTAAATTAATATTGAACACATGATAAATATTTATCAAATATTTGGCAAAGTTTCATATCTTGGTCATGAAAACATAGTCAACAAAGGTTTATGAAAGATTATCTTTAATTGAAGGCAATTAAAGTTCAAAGGGGTAATAAAATTTCATTCACACAATAGATGAATGGAGATGAAAGGAGACAGCAGCCATATTGGAATATTAGCCAATCAGATGGCTTCTTACATTTTCTACCATATTGGAAAATATTTTGATCATGTGGCAGCTTTAACTCAATGTTTCGTACTTATATCTGTTATGATGATATATTCCATAACATTACTTGTCGTGTAAATTTTGTATTTGTAAATACTTTAGCATTTGATTCCGAGTTAGGCATGTCTGTGCATGCATGTCACCCCCTCTTACCCACCCACCCCCAGGACAGGACTCCATTTCTCCTCTACTATTTTACCAAAACCTTGTAAAATGTTTGCCAAATCTTGAACAAAACTTTAATACAACAACGGATTCAATAGTACATTCAACCAATACAATTCTGGCAACATCGGCTAAATGATCTACTTTATGGAAAACTCTATTGAATGAATACACATTTCAATGAGACAGGCATCAAGTGTAGAAACACCGATGAAACGCATAGTAAATCAAGCATAATGTAGATCTAGAATAATACATCGTTTTTGAACAGAAGGTACCTGCTGTGTGTCATATTTAACACATGCATTAGCTGGGAGGTTGCATTTTATCGAATCTGTCAGGCTTTTTATCTATTTTATTGGACATTTGGAAAGCGATATGTCTAATATATTAGCAACCTGCTCCACGAAGAGGAAAATTTCATCAGCCTGTCACAGGACTTTGACCACACTGAACATCTCTCTGCCACACAGTAGAAATGTGTAACATTTTTGTGATCATATTCGGAACTGACTGGAGAAAAGAATATTAAGAAACAGAAACGTTCTGTGGTGATTCCACGTGTTGCAATCGATTTTTATCTTTAACAAAAAAAAATTTATATTGAAAAGTAAAATTCGTGAACTTAAATAGGCAAGATATTTGTCGTGTCTGTTCAAAATGTATTACTTTGTTATGATTATTTGACATAAAAGCATCCATGTAATGGTTGAGCCAAATTTCCAGTATGGGATGACATTTTGCCTATGTTAAAATGCAACTTATTTCTGAACACACTTTATTTGAACAAATGGATAAATTTGCAAATAAATTGAATAATTCAAACAATCAACAATAAAACAAATTGCAACAAACTGCACTACTCTGAAATCTGACATTTACCAACCAGAAAATGGTATTGTAATACAATGACACACCAATTTGATCACAAATACACAAACTAGGTACATGTACCAACTCAAACACTCATAACATTATAGTAATTCCCTGTGAGTGCTCGTTGGTGGGCCAAATCTTTCACCAGCTCTCTCTCACCTTTAGTGGTGATCAGAATCAGATCTTGTCCAAATAGGGATGGGGTGGTAGCCTGTGCAAGATCCTCCCTCACCCATGAGGAATATATAGAATTTTTTCCTCATCAACAATGTTGACAAATTTAACACAAAAATAATTAAGATGTAATAAATATTGACAATGTCAAGAAGTATTTACATTTTTATTTCCTGTTTGGATATATAAACTACAACAATTTTTCATACCCCAAATATCTTTACATAGGTTTTAAGGAATACCGTTCCGCACTGAATGTAGATTGGCATGCGTAATTTTTTACTGTAAATTTTTTTTCTGTGTCAATCTCTGAAATTAGTGCCATAACTTAGAGCCTCAGATTAGAAAAACATTAAATGTTTGTATTTTATGTGTAAGTGTACTATAGAAGCCATATCATGGCTTTATAGAGCAAGTAAAATTTTACTGTTAATGAAACCTTCATATGGAACTTGTTAGCAACACTGACACATTTAACAAAAGTTAAAACACATTTTTACTATGTTTAAACTGTCAACAGTATTAATACAAGCAATGCTTCTAAGGCTCCAATTGTGGTTTGAATGTATTGATTCAAAGCAATAAATCAAAGTACTACATAAGTTTCACCTTATTTAAAGTAATAATTCAATTAAACTAATTTAAAATATTAACCCAATCTTCAACTTAGTATTAGATCTATCCAAAAACACTGATAATAGGAAATGCCATGGAAGAACCGTGGGCAACTTGCCAGTTGGTTTAATGTTGTGGAAAAGTTTTATTTAAAAATTGTTACAAAAGAAGATTCAGGCATTTCATTCAATCCCACTTTGTAATCCGTGTAGAGAGACTGTGCAGTACTGGTGTCTTATTATTGTATGCAGGCTGTTATTTAAAATAAGTAAAATAAAGAAGACCAGTAGCAAAAAAATACCCAGTTCAGCCCAGCCATGTTCGTATTTTGCCAAATAAGTCAAATTGACCCTTTGACGGCACATCATAAGAATAAAAGGAAATTTCAATGGTTGAGCTGGGTCATGCATGTTTATTCCGTTTTGTCTCCTATTGACCAAACGAGCCAAAATCACATAACAGGACATTCCTCCGGGTGTTCCTCTTTGGAAGATCTCCTTTACCCTCAAACTGATGAGTTGATACATGTCTCTTGCTTATTGCTTGAAGTAAATAAATGAATATTATTATTGTCTTAATAATTATAATATCCCTACTTTGAAACTTAAGAAAAATATGACCTGAAAAATCAATCAAAACTGATCAAACAAGAAAACAAGAAAATGCTCCTGCGTGAATGTCATAGTCAGAGTACGAACGTACTAAATGAACTGCGTAACCAATAATCAATTACCGAGTATCCATAAGTCCCGATCACAATAAGTGACCGAAATGGACAATAGTCACGGTTGAGTGACCTACCCACTAAGTGCCCTCCACCAGGGCATGCCACCCGTAGGCACACCCGATACTTAAGGTACTCACCGGCCTGACGAGGCATGTTTTTATGATCTTATGATGAACCTGTAACTACCACAAGAAGTACTACAATAAACTACCACTGTACGGATA
>JBCAUG010690872.1:0-13583 GCA_038406175.1 Haplosyllis leylae | reverse complement strand
TGACTTTTCCCTGACTGGAAAAAGTTGTCTCATTTTTCCAGGTTTTCCAGTTTTTCCAGTGCCGGTGGGAACCCTGCTTGCATCTGCATTTTAAGCATTCAATGCAATGTTTCAACAGCAATGTCCAGAGGAATTTTGTCACAGACTGAACACGGCAAAACACAAAGTGCACATACTTGATCCGAACACCAATCGACTTTCTGAATGCCTGAGTGAGTGCTTCAGTTTTTGACATTTCCAATGAAAATATTTCACTACCAGCTATGGCTGTAAAAGGAGTATCGGTTCCGAGAGCTTGTGCCATACCTGCAAGCGATTTATAAATTGTGTAATTTCTTGCAAACACACACACCCATACAAATAAAAATTCAAAACGACTTGTCAATGGTAGCTGCGACGACTGCACTGTAATGATATGCGAAATTAAATTTCTCACCCATTGCAATTGCAGTCTTTCCTGTTCCAGGTTGGCCAGCAATTAAAACGGCTCTGCCAGCTATTTTACCATCCTACAAATACGCGTATACATATAATTAAACATTTTATTGGGTGGTAATTCCAACGACACGAACAGTCACAAAGTTTTGTTTTTAATAATGCTCTTTAAGAGTACATGTGCAACGGATCACAACTTCATTTATTTGTCATCTGTCGGTTAGAGGTGGCTGTGACACCATGCAAAATTCCTTTCTGTCATTCTATGTGTCTTCTGGAAAGGATGCTAGTCCTTTAGCTATATTATTAAGTACAGGAAGATGTGCCTTCAGCCCTAAGTAGATTACAAGTGGTGATGGCACTGACAAGGGTAAACATATTAAGACGGGCAGTCCTCTAGGGACCGGCTATGAATATTTATGAGTAGCCGCCTGGCTATCGTGACATTACAGTGACTTTGGTGGTGACCGTGACCTTAAACTACCCATACATACAAACATCTCCCTGGAAGAGGCTTGTAACATTTAGTGATTATCTTCATAAGTGCTATAAACTGAGGTAACAAGAATGTAACGAATACCACCCTTGTGCCACAAACTTAGTAATATGGAAAATTTATTTTGAAAGAACAGATCCCTTCAATTGAAATACATGACCATTTGTAGCTTCGGCCAAGTAATTTATGCCCACCTTAATCATTTCAAGTATGACTCCTGCGGCTCTTCTTGGACCATTTTGGCCAACCATACCCTGTGATACCTGTCTTGCTTCCAAAGCATCATCCAAGCCAAGGCCACGGATATGTGAGTGCGCACCTAAACATATTTTTTAAAATGTCACAAGACGAACAAAAAAAAAAAAACGCTAAGATTTTTCAGTCCCATTAAAATCGACGTAATACTTCAATTGAGAATCTAAATTATAACATGGGAACTTACCTATCCTCTCAATCCGTGTAACTTCTCGCACCTCTTGTACTTTCTGCGCTGTTGACTGCAAGAATAATAGTAATAATAATAAAGTAAAATATACTTTGACGCATTTCGACTGTTACGACTGACCCGTTCCGTTAAAAGACCTAAGTGTGACTTCTAGTATCTATTGCCTGTCTGTTTTTCTTAGACCCTATTCACACATCGAGCGAGAGCGTTGCCGCTTGGAAAATGGGTATGGGACCCATTTGCATGCAGCATCTCTAGCGGCAACTCCAGAAACATCGCTTGGTGTGAATGGTGCAATTCAATGTATTCCTTTCCATGCATTGGCGCTAGTAGCAACTCTGTCACTACCCTTACTGTAGCATGTTAACACAAGGTGCGTTGATAACCATCCTATGAGTAGATCTCGCTTTCTCATATATGGGTCAGGACACAAAGTAGACTATTAGAATTAGATGATTTGAATCATCTGATCAGCTGTCAACGTTCATGCTCAGACATGCTGCCTGCTTACATTTGGATATACCGGTATTGTGCAAAATCAAGATATTGGAAAAAAGAACTTTAGTAAATGACTAAAATAAACTTCTAAATTGATACCCGAGTATTAATTTATCCCTAGTTAACCATACAGAAAACTGAAATGTCTGACTGCACCAGGACTGTCTGCAAAAGGAAATTTTGAAATGCAACTCGCACTCACCGTAGCCATGTTGCTTTTTGCAATGTATTGTGGGTAACTACACAACAAGTCATGACTCTTCGATGACGTAATTCACACAAGATGTCGACCATTTAGGTAGGAAAAGTAAAACAGCGGAAGAGAAAATGGCTGGAAATCAAGGAATGGAACAATTAATACCCATGGTGAATAGGCTACAAGATGCCTTCACCTCGATGGGTGTACCGCTCAGCTTAGACTTACCACAAATCGCTGTTGTTGGGAGCCAGAGCGCTGGAAAATCGTCTGTGCTGGAAAATTTTGTTGGAAAGTGGGTGTTTACTTATCTTAATCTTGAAGACCGCAAAAATTAATAGTAGATCTATCTAATTAAACTAGCAAAGACTATTATATGATAGATAATACTTAGTGACAAATTGTAATTAATGCTGATTGGTCCGCTTCAATGTCACCAAGATATTAAAATGTTTATATTATACTCGATCTATTGGTCAACTCAGTGACTTTCTGACACAGCTTCGCCGTCGCCAAGTACCGTACTATCTTAGTGTCATGATACCAAGAATTTTGTTGTTATATACATGGATGGTACTTGGCGAAAGTGATGCGGAAGCAGAAAACCACCGAGTTGACCAATAAGATATCTTGATGATATCTCAATCATCATCAGTTAGAATTATGCTCGCCAAGTAATCTACCATTATGTAATAATATTGTTTTTAACTTGACATACAGGGACTTTTTGCCAAGAGGGGCAGGAATTTGCACAAGAAGACCTTTGGTTCTTCAGCTTATCCAAGCAAAAACTGGTAAGATACTAGACTAAGTTATCTCTGGTTTCATTAATTATTAGATTTTTATTGCGACGAAAATTTATTGTGATTTTCCAGCTGCACAAAACCTAAAAATTAGAATTTACTTCGAAAATATGAAAATGATGGTGCTTTATCTCCACAACAATTGCCTTTTGTTTTTAGAGTATGCAGAGTTTTTGCATTGCAAAGGTAGAATGTTTACCGATTTCAACATGGTTCGGAAAGAGATTGAAGATGAAACTGATCGAGTCGTTGGTGGGGAAGGTTCAAAGAATGTATCAAATATACCAATAAACTTGAGAGTTTACTCTCCTCATGGTATGTATTCAGAAGTTAATAATAATGTGAACTGTATTGTGAAAGTATCAAATAAACTAATGATCTTATGGTGTGATTATGTCTTTTCAGTACTTAACTTAACACTGGTGGATCTGCCAGGACTAACTAAGATTGCATTACCAGACCAGGATAAAAATCTTCCAGAGCTGATTCATGAAATGGTCATGAGTTTTATCACCTCAGAGAACTGCTTAATTTTGGCCGTTACTCCAGCCAACACTGATTTAGCAAATTCAGATGCTCTTAAAATTGCCAGATCTGTAGATCCTCAAGGCAAGTTTAAATGAGAAATAATTTGTATAGTATGCAATTAAGGTACTAATTTTATCACTTTCTGATAAACGTATCTTTGTATTGATAAACTTATAGTTTTATGCGTGTTGAAAACTTGTATGCTTTCTTTCAGGAACAAGAACATTGGGAGTTTTAACAAAACTTGACTTAATGGATGATGGTACCGATGCAAGAGAAATACTTGAGAACAAAATATTCCCACTGAGGAGAGGTATTGATTTAAAACATCATACTTTTTACACCGATTCTTGTTACTAATTTGGTGTAAACACCAGTGAAATGTGTTCCTATTTCCGTCCAGGATATGTTGGTGTTGTGAATAGAAGTCAAAGGGATATCGATGGAAGAATGGACATAAGGGCTGCTTTGGCCTCAGAGAGAAAATACTTTCTCAGTCATACCTCCTACAGGTAATTTGTTTGTTGTGCACAGTTCAGATGTAGTGCCTCACTATGGTGTGAGTGAATGATACTTGGGGTTAACGTCAGGAGTCAAACATCTTGAACGATGTTAAATTGAAAACAAATAATTATTATCAATGGTCTGGGCTTCTTAATTTTAATTAAAATCAAGGGCGCCTTCATATCTATATAATTTATTTTCAGGCACATGGCAGAAAGAATGGGGACGCCTTTCTTACAAAGGAAATTAAATGAAACGCTAACAAATCATATACGTGATACACTACCAGCAGTTCGGAACAAGTTACAGTCGCAGCTTAATAATATGGAAAAAGAAGTAGAAGAATACAAACATTTCAGACCTGATGACCCAGGACGTAAAACAAAGGCCCTGATGCAGTAAGTGTATTCCCCATTGTTGTTTAATTTCATGAATTTGATGATATCTTATGTTGCTCTGCAAGATAATTTCACAAACCTTTACAGGATGACCACACAGTTCCATCAAGACATAGCAAAGAACATTGAAGGTTCTGGTTCAGAAGTGAATATCATGGAACTGTCAGGAGGAGCAAAGATCAACAGAATTTTTCACGAAAGATTTCCATTTGAATTGGTCAAAATAGAATTCGATGAAAGGGAACTGAGACGTAAAATTCAAGTTGCCATCAAAAACTTTTATGCAGTGAGGTAAGATTATTCCAAAGAAATTCGACATTTAAATGTGCGTATTATAAAAACTGTGCTTTGATTTATTTCTTATCCCAAAGAGTAAATTTATTACCCAGATGCCGGTTTTCCAAATTTTTTTTGTCGATTTGATTTGGTGCTTTACCTCTCTCGGAAGCTGATTTACAGTAAATAGGAGCATTTGTACACAGAGGATCTTACAGATATTTATTGGCACTGCTTCTATTTTCCTGACGTCTGCATCCAAATTTTACAGGTACGGGAGCAGTGCCTTACCTTGAATAACTTCCACGCCCAGGAATACGATTTCAAACTTGTATACTTGCATTTCTAACTGCTAGGCTTTTATACTGTACTAAACGATGTTCAATGGAAAATCCAACATTGATATCGCAGTTGCCATAGAAAACATTGAACGTCTTTGTTTTGGTACCCTAGAGAAGCCTACAACATAGAACTATTTATAGCACCGGCAGATAGATGTGAATAACCATGTATTTTACTGTATTATCACTGTGAAGTATAATGTAATCAGTGGCCTCGCATCAGACGAATAAATGGATCCGATTCTTATTTATACTATGTTTCAGAACGGGTCTATTTACACCTCACATGGCATTTGAGGTTATCGTGAAAGAACAGTTGGAAAGATTGAAGGAGCCTACTCTAAAATGTGTGGATATGGTGGTGCAGGAGTTGACGGAAGTTGTGCAAATGTGTTCTCAAAAGGTAAATTTCAACAAAGAATTATCACAAATATTTTGGCATCTCATTGTGATAGGGAAATGAAAACTCGCCCTTATAAATTCTTGGAATCCACGTACTATGGTAGAATAAGCTCAACTAATTGAATAATTTGAAGAGAAGTACTCTATTTTATAGATGTCCAAGTATCCAAGGCTTCAGGATGAAGTAGAGAAAATAGTGAATATGCACATACGGGAGATGGAAATGAGAACAAAAGACCAGTTGTTGCTGCAAATAGGCATACATCTGGCATACATCAACACTAACCATGAAGATTTCATCGGATCCGCCGGGTATAGGTCTCCCTGTTGAATCATATAAGCATGCAGCCCACGTTTGGCATCCAGAAAATTTAATGGCTCTGTGTTTCAATTGTTTTCTTCGAATTTTTTGTCATAACTTTTAATCATGAAAACTGTTCCAATTATTGAAATTTTTCAATACCAAATGACGATTAATATCATCGGCAGAAATTATTATTAAGGAACATAGTTTTACAGTTTTCCTTCTCAAAGCATAGTTATTTTATGGTCTTTGCCGATAAAGACGCAAGTTTTATTTGTATCACAGTAAATTCGTCGTACCCTGGTTACGATGCTGCAGTATTTTGTTTTTCAAATGTACTTGATAATTGGTAATGAATCAGTTTATTTAACTAGGGAGAGAAAAAATAAGTATGAACTTACAGAAGCATGCGACGCTTTGGTTTAATGTAGAATACCATTGCATTCTTGAGAGTGTGTGATGGTGATTATTTTCTTTTCGTGTTGGAAACCCGTCAACAAAGTACCAAATTGTATAACGCAATTCTTTGTGACGGAAGAAAATAACCGATACGCGCATGTTTTTCTGATGGTGAAATGTAGGCCACACTTTGAACAAGGAAATGTTTTTCCTTCAACGATATCTCATCAATTTCCCTTGCTCCAACATATTTTGTTGGTGTAGATTATGCTGTATTCGTTGAATCGGATTTTAGTGCTTGTATTGTACATTGCTGACACTAAAGTGCAAATATTAAGAAAGTAAACAATATGTAATTCTTCTCAATTGTAATAGATTGAGGCATTGCTAAATAAGCGATTGGCAGGCGAAATTTGTCATAACATGTATCTTTAAAAATGGGGGTAACTTTTATCTGGTGTGCATTTTTAATTTGGGATCGAAAGAGAAGAATAAAATAACATATTCACCCATATTTATTGCAGTGCGACACAGAGGGTAGAAGTAGGTTCGAGAAGGAAAATGGTGAATCAGGTAGGTACAAGCCAAAGTGTTTTTGTTGTGTAAAACGAGTTGAACGCGAAGTTGCCATGTTTTGTTAAATTCTGATGGCAATGAATAACTAAACGCATGACCCGTTCTTTTCGTTTAGTGACATTTACTATAATGTTTTAATTATCAAATATCTGAAGTCGATCAAGGTAATCTTTCGTAAAGCAGTGGTTATACTAAGTGTGTACAGGAGTGTTTTATTGTGAGGTTTTTGGGTGGCATGTGTTTGTTTTTCCTTAGCCTCCGTTTATCAAACAGTTCTTTTGAACATATTACATTTGAGAATAACCCACAAATATTAGAAGGAATTGCAAGACATTATAATGATAGTGATAGGTATAAAAATAAGTTTAATGTTTATTACTTTTGGTACCAAACCCTTATGTTGACAATAAATAGTGACACCAGTGTACAAATAATAGATTTAAACCTCAAAACTCATCACAAGAGTTTAAGTTATGGCTAAATGTGTGAATTATCAATTGAAATTATTTTTCAGTAGTGCATTGACTGATTTATTGGGTGTGATAACTTGATATCAAAAACAATTTGCTATGAAAGTATATCAGTCAGTTGAGGCAGAAGATGTAACACACAAAAAGTAAATAATCTATGGGTAGTATATGTCAAGCATGCAAAGGGGGTCCCATTTACTTTTAAATTAAGGGAAAACATTACCACAGGTTTAAGATATAGTATCAGTCACCTCATAGTATCCCAAAAAATTCTTTCAAATATATCTAAAGATGATACACTGTGATTGATGCTGGTGAAATAGTTTGAAACACTCATTTTTAAAAGTAAAATACAAAAAATGTGAGTAAGATTTTTTTTTA
The DNA here is from genome assembly GCA_038406175.1 of Haplosyllis leylae. Lineage (NCBI taxonomy): Eukaryota > Metazoa > Annelida > Polychaeta > Phyllodocida > Syllidae > Haplosyllis > Haplosyllis leylae. The sequence continues at coordinate 6,131 of JBCAUG010690872.1, read as the reverse complement.
AAAAAATGAGGGTTTTTTTCCATGAAAACATGTCCTTTTTTGTTTTCTGAGAGTATGATCACTGGTAAAATCACATCTCTCTGCAAAGTGACCTTTACAAAAATGTTTTTATCGAATTTCATTACAAAATTCCCTTCTCAAATTGATCAATGTAATCTTCTGTAAAGTCACATCTCGCTGTTAAGTGATATTCACTAATTCACTGTAATTTGTTTTGCATTCCTTTCATCCTATGTCATTTTCAAAGTTGATGAAGGTAATCTTTTGTAAAGTGACATCTCTCTACTACCCTTTGTCCAACCCAGTTTTCTTTAGACATCTAAAGATGCAATTTTAAAAAGGAAAGTTTCAACCTTAGATGGACATTTTATCCTGGGATCACTTTCATTAGCATATCATATGCAGAAATGTAGCTTTTGCAAAAAAAATCTTTCAAAATCAAAATTCAAAATTTTTTAGTTGGAACCAGATTTTGGTAGCAACCAGTATTATAATTAGCCATTCTTATGATATTTAGATATCAAGGCTAATAAAGAGACAATTTTTACTGGTAGTTCCTTTGTCACCACTGGAGAGAATGTCCTTTTATTTTCAGGTCATACGAAAAGGCTGGCTAACCTTGAGGAATGTCAGTGTGTTAAAGGGAGGATCGAAGGAATATTGGTTTGTTTTAACGTCCGAAGCTTTCATCTGGTTCAAGGAAGAAGAGGTACAGTAATCGCGTCTCCTATTGTAACTTATAGTGTTTATTATAGATGACATTTTGAGTAGGCAAGAGATGTCTAATTTAAAATGAATAAGTCTGGTGCACTTACCGATCCTAATTTAGGAAAAGGAAAAGAAGTTCATGCTGCCACTTGACAATCTGAAACTAAGAGATGTAGGAGCTCACGGTGTTTTCTCGTCCAAACCCACTTTTGCGCTTTTTAACGTCGAGGGCAGGTACGGTTTTCAGTTGTTAGTTGAAATTTCTCACACGTAAATGAAAAATGTAAGTTCTGATTTAAATATAATCGTCTGCGCAGGAACGTTTATCAGAGCCACAAGGAATTGGAGCTTTCTGCAGAAAGTCAGGAGGAAGCAGAAACATGGAAGGCGTCTTTTTTGCGTGCGGGAGTTTTCCCAGAGAAAAACAAAGAAGAAAAAATCGAGAGCGTAAGTTGTTATGTGAAAAGTAATTGAGTTGCAATGGTTGATAATTTTCTTCTTTTTTTTTTTTTTTTTTGCTTTGAGATGGTATTTCACTTGAATGAAATGTTACTTACTGTAGACCAAAGAAGATATAGGATCAGTAGATCCCCAACTTGAGAGACAGATAGAAACAATCAGGAATTTGGTTGATTCATATCTCAAAATCATCCACAAGAGTCACAAAGACATGGTTCCAAAAACAATAATGCACATGGTCGTGTCTGATGTAAGTTTTTTCAGTATTTTCGGTATATGCCACGGTGCAAAGTATAAAATTAAGTTAAATACAAATATTCAGTCCCCGAATTGCATTTGATAATCATGAACAAATTTCAGTTTTGAAAATTTGTTTTTAGCTTAAAATATTTACTGAAGGCGGAGAATTACATGGTTTACTGTATGCTGCTGGAAATCCAGTAAGTTTTTACATGTTCAAATCAGTCTATTATGCCACCGTTCTGCTTTACGGATGTAATTAGACTTAGGGAGATAAACTATGTGCGGATTTTTTTGCCGCAGATGGATCTTATGGAAGAATCAATGGAAACTGCACAAAAACGCGAGGAAACCATACGAATGTATCATGCAATGAAAGAGGCTCTGGGTATAATCGGCGAAGTGTCCAACTCCGCCATGTCTACGTCTTTGTCATCAAATACTTTGAATTCTGACTGGACGGGCTCTAATGGGTAAGAATTGACCACAGTGGATCCTGATTTATTTGCAAAATGAGACAGTATTTATCAAGATATTTTGTGTCAAATTACTTTTATTTAATGTTTAAAATATCCTTTGTAATACATATGTTGCAGATATAACTCTTACAGTTCGGGTAGTTCATACAGTAGCAGTACCAACTACGGGGGAAGCAGCAACTCGTACGGAGGTAGTTCTTATGGCGGCAGTAGCTCCTATGGTTCATATGGGTCTGCCAGTGCAAACTCATACGGAGCGGGCAGACTTTCGCCAGCCCTAGGAAGACCTCAACCAGGTGTTCCCCCACCGATACCTGCTTCATCTAAACCATCATTACCAAACAGACCAGCACCAACCATACCAAACAGGCCTGCACCGTCGTTACCTCCGAGGCCGGGAGCTGGTAGTTCGTCGGGTCCTGGGAACAGACCTATGCAGGCGCCGCCTGGGTGAGTGAGAATATTTCATTCCATTTGAAAAACTTACAACTTTTCAGTACCCTATCAAGTGAAAAAGAATGCGAAAACAGCTACTTGAAGAGAACCTCGGATCTCGAATTTATCAGCATTCATCATTTTGGTGGGAACTGGAAAGATGCTAGGTAATAAAGACCTTTGTCCGGATTCTTTATTCTACGATGTACCGAAGGAAAGTTCATGCTTGACAAGAAACTGTTTCAGTTAAGGATATTATTATGTTGCAGGTACGGTGGTGTACCACTCATTCCAGACCGGCCAAGTATTCCGGGACGGCCTAATTTGCCGCCCAAACCTCAATGAAAATGCCTTTTTGTGAAACTTAAGTGATACGTGAATGTTAATTTGTTACTATGTGATAAAAGAAGACGATTGGAATTTCACGAATTCTACACAGCGCTACTGGAGCTTATTTATTCCAGCTATTTCAATCCCTTTCGCATCAATTTGCTTATTCCCTTTTGTAATTTGAACTGGAAGCTTTTACGCGTACGGCCTTCCTATGTGATATTCAATAATAAAATTGCCTTGAACCGGACGAAATTTAAAGCAAAAAACTGACTCCTTTCATGATGAAAGAAGAGCAGTTAACTTGTCACTTGTAAATATATTTTCTTACACACGTGTTTGTACATAATATGGATGATAAAGTATTCTTGTACATTGTATACATAATATTGATCTTTGTATTTAAAGACAAATACTTTGCATCAAAAATCTTCATGTAGCGGTAAATTTTGCACGTTTAGCAATTCTAATCACGTAAAAGCCTTAATTCTGGGCACAAGGAGATAAATTTCCAAACAATATGTGGTACGTGGATTACTTGTATCTGTGTATTTCGTTGCATAATTTCCATGCAGAGGTAATAGTTAAACGCGGCAGCAGCTTTCATGTTCATCATATGATCATCGTTTTATTCGAAGGAGATGAGATATTAACGATTACTAAATATATTATTTTGTGGAGTAAGTCAAATGTTGCCAGGTGATGTGTGCACTTTGCTGAGTGTTAATCATCCTAAATAAAACAGACCAAACTCTCTGTCAACAAACTGTTTATTTCACTGGCACTGAAAACCCCTGAAGTAATTTTAAGTCATAGTTAAACGCGTCAAGTGTATTTTATTTTATTTTGGGGGGCGCGTGTAAATTAAATTGTTAATTTAAGATTTGTATATGTCACTTTGCTGTCACTTGACTGTCGTCATGTTGAAAAATCGCTTGTGGATAATTGTACCGACTTGCTGGCGAGTCCGTATGAACAAAGTAGATGTGTTCATGTAGATGTGTACATGTAGATGTGTACATGTATATCAAAAGATAGGCTGCTTTGTAGTTGCTGACTAAATCCCAAATAGCTAGCGCGTACTTACCATTAAAAGTTCATTTCTCAACAGTGCTGTATTAATTCCCAGTGCAAAATGTAGTTGGAATGGTTGAACTAAAAACAATTTCCGTTTTTCATGTGCAGCAGTCAGCAGTTCTACACGATTCCAAAAAATTCGAATGAGTGAATAGTTTTAGAAACGCACCCAGACAATACTGTACAAGAAACTTCATTGAAAAAGAAATTTGAAACTTATTGTTGCAACAAGATAATGTTGTCAATTTATGTTGACGTACTTTCCTTCACGCTGAAACAACTTTCGGCCCCATGTTCTAAGTGAAGGCATATGATTTGTTAGGTGTAAATGAGTTGTGCAATGCTACCAGATTGTAAGTTGATCACGAAAACTATTTCATGTATTGTTATATGTATATTGAAATATTACCGTAAAATAGTTCATTGGTGTTTTTATTGAAATTCTACGACGTCTTGTCCTCCTGATATCATACGTGTAGTGAATATTTAGTATTATACATCATATGAAGTTTGGAATGAATGTCTTTATTCCTCTCAAGTGTATCCGGTGTGACTTTCTGATTTGCACAATATCTCAGTGCACAAAATTGGGAACCGCCAACGAGTCACCTGGTTTCTGCCTTAGTTGTGTAGTGAACTGATTTCGGTGCACTAGGCAACCCAGAATCGTACTGGGAAATTGGGGTGTATCAAACTGGTACATGCGTGTGTCGTCAACAGCGATGTTGATGTCTTCGTACTGTCTCTGTTAACCTGATATTGTTGCCGAGGACAAACTCGGACATAAAATTTTGTTGCCTAGTGCTTTCTCAGCAACAAGTACACTTGTTATTGAGGTCACTCTCGGCAACAAAGTTTTGTTGCCCAGTCCTTTCTAGGCAACAATGCATATTTACTTGTTGCTGGGAAAGCACTAGGCAACAAGTAGCTTGTTGCCTAGAAAGCACAAGGCAACAAAATGTTGCCAAGAATGACCTTGGTAACAAGAATTTGTGGCAAGTACCCAGGCAACATTTGCATAATTTATTATTATTATAAATTCTTGTTACTGAGGTCATTCTAGGCAACAAAATTTTGTTGCCTAGTGCCTTCATGGCAACAAGTAAATTTACATTTTTACCTAGAAAGCACTAGGCAACAACATTTTGTTGCCAAGAGTGATCTCGGTAACAAGCATGCTTATGTCCGAGAAAGCTCTCGGCAACAAAAAACTATGTGTTCTTCTGTCCGAGAAAGCTCTCGGCAACAAAATTTTATATCCGAGTTTGTTCTCATTAACAATATTAGGCAAACAGAGACTGTACGGAGACATTGTTGTGGAATATTTTTGCTCTTGTTATCGATTTCTTTGGTTACAGAGAGAGCTAGTTTCTCCACGGGTTCTTTTCAGACTTGATTTTAGATTTGCAATCGAAGCTGCAACGTGTCTATCGAATTCATTCTTTTCTCGTGATCCAATAGGATAACAAACAAATTTCTAAGTGTTTTGCCTGTTAGTTTATTCTTGTGAAAATATACGTCAGTATCGTGAAAAATATATAGAACTTATAACACCTATTTTTGGTTGTGGTCCCTTATATACTATCGCTAAATGTTACGGTCTAGTGAAACTACAACCTGCGAGGCGGGGCAGACTTCACATTGCTTTGCCATTGGCTTTTACGAATTGGGGAGATGTGACTGACAGTTGGTGCTTAAACGAGGAAAATTTTTCGGTTGTTGATCCTGTGGGTCTACCACAACATCAACATTCGTGATGCCGATCCTGGTACATGCCAACCTGTACGATTTCGGCAGGTGAATGCACGTTCAACCGATGAGATGGGTACAAATTGAAATTCTAGTTATTTTGACATTAATTTGGAATTAAATAATATAAAATAAACCACAGACACGTGGGAGTGTTGGACAAACCCTTGAGTTAGCCACTCTGAAAAACCTAATTGTGAACATGACTTATTTTATGAAACTGCGGTGCTTTCACTGGAGGTGATTCGAATGAGTTTTCTTCGGATGTTTGAAAGTAGCTCCTCAGAAATTATTATCCTTTAAATTATTTAATGGAAACATTTACTTCCTCGTTTGAAAAGTCCTCGAAACTTTTAAAAATAAACGGGATACATGAGAACGACCTTGAAACTTGAATAACAAATATGACTGTACTCACAATTGTGGTTGGAAACAGTCAATTTTGTATTTGAGTAGAAAATGTTAGTCAATCGGCTAGTCTTGATTTGACAGTCGCACAAACAGGCAAATGATTTTTAGTCGCGCCGCCTCAAGAGCGAAGCAATTTATCTGCTCACAATGGTGTCCGATGTGGTTGTGCGAGGTCTTTTAGGTGTGCTAATAATACTCAGATACGGTCGAGTATGGTCTACGCTTTCCTGGACCTCTGGTACC
>JBCAUG010690761.1:0-13584 GCA_038406175.1 Haplosyllis leylae | reverse complement strand
AAGATGGCGGCCGGCGGAGAAAACAGTCTCTCAAATCTCGTAATAGAGGAATTATCTGAGAAAATCGCGGTTAAAGAGATGATCTCCATAGCGATTAAATACTTTGGTGTGGATTATGATGAGATAGATAATCTAAAGACGAAACACAGAGAAGATATAAGGTGGATTAGCAGAGATTTATTGAGGGCGTGGCGACGATCTAATCCAAGTGATAATCAAATTCAGGTCAGTGATTTTCTCAGACGAAAAACACGTCCGGTAACAACGTCTTGACGTCTTTCCAACGTCTCTCTGAGATTTAAATTGCCGAAATCATTCCAGTTTATTAAAAGTCTTGCAATGAATCATTTACAAGGTGAAGCTAGGCCATGTTAGAATGGCACAGCAAAGTTCAAGAAAGCAATAAGCAACAGTGCCGGTTATGGTTCGTCTTGGGAAATACCTTGCGCCTGCGCATTTGATCTGGGACACACGCATGCGTGATGCTCACTCTTCTCGTACATACCAAACAAGAAAGGAAAAGAAATTGATTTTTTTTTTTGCTCTGGAGTGTTTATAACTGACAACATAAAGGGAATTATTTCTTTCCAAATGGCCAGCCAATCATTTGAAAGAGAATTGACCAATTTTTGCCAACCAGTTCGTTCAGTATTTGGCATTTGATTCGGAGTTAAACAAGCAATTTCAATGCGCCAAACTCACCAGCTGGTTGTAAGTTGTGAAGCGCGACTGTCGTAATTTATTTTGAAAATTATATCTTTCACAAATTTGAAACAAAATATTTGAAAAATGGTCCTCCTAGTTTTATCTACATGCGAACGTAGTCCAAGAATTATCAAGTATACAATTGAGTTTTTCGCGATTGGTGGTTTGGCACATTCTGGCAGATCCAAATCTTAGTTTTAACTCTTTGTTTTCATAGAATCTAGAAATCTAGAAATTTCGATAAATTTTAGCAGAGGTCAGGCAACTTTGTACTTCTTCAGTTGTAACTTTTATATCTGTAATAATCGAAAATCGAATCGGTTAATCGATATTGTTTCAATGCACTTTTTTCCGGAAAAGTAATTTCTGAAAAGGCTTGCAAAACTACGAAAAAAATGACGTCATGAATGTGGTCCAAACGCAACATTGCAAAATGACGCTTTGGAAGTATTCTGTGTAAACAAATTCCCACCAATGACTGTAGCTTAAAGTAGGCCTCAAGTATTTGAGTTTTCACTAAGTCAAAGAGAGTTTCAGTTAATTCAGAGAATCTGATAAATCACTAAAGCATAAACTGTTATCTCAATCTTCCTGAAGCTGTAATAGTAGGCTCGAGCACTCCGTACAATATTCAACAAATGCATTCAGAGAAAATTTCAATTGATTGCGTTTGCATGAAGTAGATGCTGGTAAAATGCAAACAGAAGCAGAAAACGTTGGGTATGAACCGGCCTTAAACCATTAAGGTTAACGTCTTCCAGAAGCTTGCGGACATCCTATACAGGGTTGCGGAGGAGGAAGGGAACGTGGATCCGCATAAGGTGGAGCAGATACTCGGAGTTCCAAGATCCAGTCCCAGAGGGGCAACAACTAGAGACGTGACCATTTCTAGTGCGTTTCTCAATGGATGCTTTAAAAAAAAACAAGTACAAATCAAACAGCAGAAAAATGATAAAAAGAATGATTAAAAACACTTTGATTTTTTTTTCATTTGAGTATAATTATGGCAGTGGGATTAATTTCGTCCAAGATCCATACTTTCGTCTTAGATAATATTATTGTTATTATTTAATGCAAACTTTTAAATTGTAGAGGAAGAGTTCCTGTCTTTAGCAGAAGCGCTGAAGCCATTCGCGGAAGACAAGATGAAGATCGAGCCCTTCCCTTGGTTCGAAGGTTACCTCATTAACATGGATGAACTGTTTACAGAACTTTCATTAGAGAAACTCGAAAAGAAATTGTTAAGCGAGGAGAGAAGAAAGCTTAAGGGATATAAAGAAATGTTTAATTGTCATAAGTCAGAACATAAAAATAGAAAAGTTCTTATGAAGGCACATCCGGGAATGGGGAAAACCACCTTGGGGAAAAAAGTGACGAAGGATTGGGCCACAGACGTGTTCCAGGAGTTTTCTATTGTTTTCTTTGTAGCTTTGAAACTTGTAAAACCAGAGGATACGATTGAAAATGTTATTTTAAAACAAAATCCAGAGTTAGAAGGTTTAGATGTTTCACAGCAAAAACTTCAAGCTGTGTTGAACAAGTATGGAAAGAGGGTACTGATAATACTTGATGGGTTAGATGAGCATGGTCTTGGACAAAACGAAGATGTTCTCAAAATTATCGAAGATCGAAAATTGCTAAACTGCAGTATTCTCCTATCCTCCCGGCCACACAGTACACATAAAATTGAAGGATATTTTCCTACAATTGTGCGAGTTGATGGATTTACGGAAGAAGAGGCTAGGAAATTTGTAGGCAAATTTCTCATGGATGAAAATAAAATTGAACAACTCATGAAATTTAGGCCTTCAGATTCCAGAGAAGATTTCCCGGTTCACAAGTGTCCTATTCTACTCTCGATTCTATGTTTACTTGTTACTAGGCAGGAAATAGATCTATCAGATTTAAACATCACTATGGGTGATTTGTACTTCAAGATGGTCAAATGTCTCTACAAGAAATATACAATAAAAAAGGGAATTCCGTTTGAACAGAGCGAATTGTTGAAAGTTATGAAGTCGGTTGGACGATTGGCTCTCCACACATTGTTAACTAATAATCCCTTGTTGCAAAGGTGTGAAGTTCTCAAAATTGCAGGTGACTTTGCTCTAGACTATGGGTTCTTTGCAGGTCATAAAGAATTCACTGACCTTACAGCTGATATGTATGTCACATATACTCACAGAAGTATTGAAGAATTTTTCGGGTCGTTTGGATTTCTCCAGGCGTTGAGCGATGGGAAGAGTGTTGATGATGCTCTTGGTTCTCATTGTGAAAAACCGATATTCATGGCAAATCCACTAGTTTTGAGGTTTTGTTTATGGTTCCAAAAGCAGCAAATTTTCGATTTCCCAGGGGATATTAGTGATACATTAGCTTTGTATGCTTCTGAACGAATCGATTTTCCTATCCTTGATGCAGAGGCTGTGGGGCAGGCGTATCCAGCAATAAACATTAGAGACGCTTTGCGTGACGAAGATAGTTTGAAGTTGAAATTCTTCAAGCGTGTTTTCAATAACTGCCATCACTTTCGTGTCTTATATATTGGTCATCGTCGTGATGTTTTTTCTGTCATGGAAGGAAAATATATCCTAGACAGAGAGGTTGATGGAATATTAGGATTGATTGGTTGCAATATGTTAAGTAATCTGAAAGGTTTATCACTCGGATCTTATCACCCAATTTCTGATGTAAATGGCTTTTCAATTTCAATAATTTTAGATCCTGAGACCTTCAGATCCTGCTTGAAAGTGTTGCTAAAATACAATTTACTGGAGAGGAATCCCCAAGTGTATGCTATAATTGACTGTGATGACTCGCACGAGCTGAGCACTCTGTTAACAAAGCACATGACTCACTTGCAATTAACAACAAGAGACGGTTGGTCAAAACATGTTGAACTTGCCTTAAGAAAGCAGTTGCAATTAAAAACAAGAGACAGTTGGTTAAAACATGCTGAACTTGGTAATCTTACGATTCCGATTAAACCTGGTGATCTCGCCTTTAATCCTATGATTTTGTTTGAATCTGGTGAATTTCCCTTTTGTTCACAACTCACACGTTTGACTGTGTGCATCTCTCACATTGACAATTCTGTCCCTGTCTCTTTAATGAAAGCTATGATGGATGGTAAATTGCCAAATTTACGTCGGATAGCATTGATATGTTGCACAGTAGGTGACTGTGAATGGCCGGATATTCCCGAATTTTTGTTTGAAACTGGCGAAGAGTGTGACACATCAAAGATACAGAAGATACTCTCAAAAGTGACAGAGTTAACAATTAGAAATCTACGGGAAAATGATCTTGTTATTCCTGTGCGCCTAGAAAAGCTTTCTGTTTTGAAGCTCACAGACGTAGGCAACCGCAATCTTCCAGAATTAAAGACCATGTTTGAACAAAGACAATTGCCGAATTTGTCAGAACTGTGTATGCATGTTTCCGAATCCGAGCACGCTAATGTAAACCTTAGCACACTACTGCAAGAACTTGATTCGCACCAAACTTCAAAACTAGAAAAAATTACATTGAAGGGATTCGCAATATCAGCGAAGGACATGACGATCTTTAGTGAGAAATTGAGGGAACTTAGTATAAGTAGGAGTTCTGGTCTGAGTGGATCATTGTCAGCATTGTTTTCCAGCAGATTTCCCAGATTAGAAAAATTGAAATTGTCAGCTTGTTCATTAACCTCAGAAGACATACAGAATCTTGCTCGAGCTTATGTTGAAGAGAAATTACCATTGGTAAGGCATTTGAAAATTGCAGATTACGACGATACCTCTGCTTTTGAAACAAGCGATCTCTTTGCACACTCAGCCAAATGGAATCAGTTAACAACTCTGGCAATACGCAACGTCAATGTTCTGAATTTAAGTTCCGAGCTTCTTTGTTCGTTAGAGGAATTGCAGTTGCTTTCAAATTTTCTGTCTCAATGCGTTGAGCGAAGTTGGCCACATTTGAAAGTTCTTAAACTGCATGACCAATATGGTCTGCTGGAAAAGATTGTTGATGGTGTTGAACGAGGGATGTTTCCGTCTCTGACAACCGTACACACACGCAGTGATGGGAGTTACCTAGGCTTAACCTTGTTAAAATTGTACAAAGCAAATATTATGGTTGTTAGATAAAACAAGGATTGTTTCGTCACACCTTCATCGATATGGCTGGGAACATCACCAGTTCGTGCCACGAAAAATAGTGAAATTTGCTTTTCATAACATTTTTGCAACACACGCATTCTGCCCCAATCACAGATAGCATTGAATGATAAATTCACCACGTGGAGTTTTTAATTCTGATTGAAAAGTATCCAATTTTCGTGTTATGTTTTGTTGTAATTGGCTTTGTTATCATTAGAATTGGTCTTCGCTGTATCACAGAAATCGCAGTAGTTTTTAGGCATTGAGTGTTAAGTGACGTGTGTTAACAAAAAGCTAATAATGGAGTATGTGAACAATAATCAAGAAGATGCAAATTTCCTTTGTTTACATGAAAAATGGGACGGTAACTTACTGGGGTACAGCCTAGTCTCCGTATTAGCACACATGGTCGCAATTGGTCAGTAGGATGGGGGTATGGGATGGAGGGGTGTTGCCCTTTTGTTGGTCAGTCCAAAACTGCCTGAAACCCATATTTTCGAGGGTGGATATCACAAAGAGCCTCCATGCAGAGCGTTTCAACTAAGAAAGAGCCATAATAATAAGAATTTTGTAAATATTGAAATAGTTATGTCCAATACTTCTGAAAACGAGACATCCTAAAACTGTTGTTCAAGCAATCCTCGCAGAAACATATTTATTCATTAATAGAACTGTTGTTCGGTACGTCAAAGTTCTTGAGCTCAAACCTTTTAAAATCTGTGAAATTTTCTCGGGACAATGGGGTGCGGTAACATGTGGAAACTACCTTGTCCACACTGCCTTGCGAAGTAAGGGCCCTTTCACACCAGACGACAACGATGCACTTTTTTCTAAATTTTTTGTCGTTAGGAAAGAAAAAAAGAAATGGGTTGCATGGTCGCCAGTGATACCATTCACACTTGACGACAACAAAAATAATGTCGTTGTCGTCAAGTGTGAAAGGGCCCTTAGGGATATTTCAATTTTTGCACGAAAGACAAAAAAACAATGGAAAATTGCCACGAAAAAGCTTTTTTATTAGAAAAGTTTCTAAAACCTTAGAAATATTAAAGACACAGATTTCGAATGAACTGTTTGTAACAGCTGGTAACAGATGTCTATGTTTCAAGATTATATTTATGGCAATTCGTACATGCATCTCGTCATCTCAAGATTTACACAATGACAGCGTCTTCTTCTTGAAGCCTTTCAGTGATTGCCTGAACTTAAAAGAGAGATATTTGTTTGAAGATTTTGTGCAGATGGGTCCTTATTAAAAAAAGGAAATATCTAGTGTAGCGAAATTACATGTATACAGCGGTAAAAAATACCCCGATCGGTATCGTCCTGCCGTGGTATGTGATCTTGTCTCATACTACTTTATGCATTACGAGAAATTAACGAAAAAGCGTCATGTCAATTTTTGTCGAAAAGGCTTAGGTGTTCCATGCATTGTTGTTGTTCCATGGATAGAATAGCATAATGAAGTGTCCGTTTATATGATTAGACAGCCGAATTTTCGTTCATTATCAATAATTGGGCTTGCTCCTTTTGCTTTGAACTGCTGGTGGTCCTTCTTCACTCTTACTTGCAAGGAGCAATGGAAACGATTAGGGACCGTTTACACTTGACGACAACGACTCGGATTTTTTGTGTCGTCAGAAATAGCTTGCATGGTTACCTATGGTTCCATTCACACTTGACGACAAAGACAAAACAATGTATTATCATTGTTGTCAATGGAACCTACTTTTATCGACATAAACGTTGTCGTCAAGTGCAAACGGTCCCTTATATCGCAATACTACAAGACCTGATCTTGGTAAATTAATAAATAAATGCAATGGATCATCTTTAGCACTGGCTTCAAGAACCTCATGACCTGAAGAGTTGCATGTAGTGATCTACTCTTGGAGAGGTGAAGATTCAAGTTTCATTCTGCTATCACAACAATGGTCAAAAGACCGGACTCCTCCAGGATCAATCCATTTTTACAGGGTTTATTTGGCAGGAAATGACATAGGCGTAACGTTCAGGCACATGTGTGGGGTACTACAATTTCTCCAAAAGAACATCAGTGATTGCCCTACCAGGTATCACTTCTACATCTTGTCTCACTGTGACACATTTAATTACTTTTTGTCAAGTATTAATTGAAATATTCTTTCATTTCTACATTAAAACTGTAATGTTCCGTTGAGTCTATTTCATTTTGCTTGATGTAACTGAATTCAGAAGCTTTATGAGAATATTTTTCTCAGATCTATCATGCACAATATTTTTGCCAGATAGCATTTGGCACATATTTTTCTGTATATATGTATATTTCTGTATTGTTATCTCCCGACTCTCTTCTCTTACATTACAAAGTCTTTATGAGAGCAATCGACAGACGAAATTACCTTTGCATTCAACACATGACGAAAACATACCAGCATTGACAGGCTTAATATGCCTTAGTTCTCTCTGAACGAGACACTGGACAGCAACTGAATCCCCGTTCACATTTCTCCATCTCTGCATAATATTGAACGATGAACAGGATACTAAGCTTCTTTGTAAGCGATACTTCAAAATCACATGGATTTGAACTTAACACTTTACTGTGGAACAGCTTGGTGCAAACTTTCATATTCAGCTCAGTCTCTTCTCATTTTCATTTCAAACTTTTCTGATAATTACCGTATATCTTTCAGTTAAAACAAACTGGCTATGTTGTTTCCTAATCATATACATGGCTCCATATGCATTTCCAATTGGATGATGAATGGATGGCTACAAAATTTTGGCTTCTTGTAAGCAAGCATAGTTGTGGTGCAAGAGGTCTCCATATCAACACCAAAAAGCATATCGCCGATGAAAGATATTTCTTGATAGGTTCATAATTAAATATATATGAAATCTATGAAATAATGTGTCGGGGAACTGAGGAAACTCCTCTTCGGCCGCAGCATTTTTCTCATTTTCAGTAAAAATAAACATGTTTGCAGTAGAATAATAAAAAACTCAAATTTTGTCATAGTACATTAAACCAAAGTACATGGGAAATCTGTACTGATGGTGATATAGATCTAATTGTAAGAATTTCTATCAAACCACAAATGGAAGCAGGTGAACAATCTGCCTCTACATTCAAATGGCTCTGACATTTCAAAAACAAGAACTTCTTTTAGACATATATCTAATTTTTTTTCTGCTTCAAAATAAGGTATGAATTTCACTGGATGACATTCACTGCATTATCAGTGAAGAAGATATAAATTCAAACTGTTTGTGAATATGGAAATTTTCTCTACTGCATGGTTTCGAAAGAAAAGACACTTTCAATATAAGTTCCAATTACTCCGTGATTCATCCCATACATCTAGTTAACCCTTACAGCAATTGAATCATAATGCCTAAAATGTGTTTCCTTTGATGCAATGCCAATGAACAGGGAAGACATTCCTCAACAATTTAAATTTATTTCTGGACCACTGAGAATGCAGATTAAAAAAAAGCTTGGTTCAGTCAGTATGTTATTGCTATCACAAGATGCATTGGCAGTTTCCACATGGTTGTACAAATGTTTATAAAAACATTTACACACGACCTAAAGGTAATCTCACCCACTAGAAGTACATGTGGAATTTGAAACACAGTCATGTGTATGGACATTTATCATTTTATTCTAAATACAGCTGCAACAAAAGCATCACTGACAGAATGTAATCATCTTATGTGTGCAGGGTTCCGTTATTTGCATGCAGAGTAAAAAATAGATTTTAGTTGTGCAATCTTAATCTTATTGTACTTACTACCGAGAACCGGTCTTGAGAGCTTCAGAAGCTGACAAAAGAAAGTAATAAATCTGGACACTCACTGTCAATATCTTCCGTCAATTTCAACCCAGTTGAAGCATCAGTGCAAAGTGCGTAGGCTTGTTACTTCCTCCTCACAGAGAGCCGACATGCTGTCAAGCTATAGGAATGGTAATGAAATGGTAAAATAATATCTTTTTCCTAAATAATAGGAATTGTACCACATGTAATCAAAATTTCAGTAATTTTCAGAATAGTTTAGGAAATTAACTGTTTTTTATGTGTGATGGCCTCCACTTGGTTAGTAATAATAATTCAGGCATCTCAAATAATTTTAAAGCTAACTTCTTGAATTCTTCTTTTTTTTGAAATATTGTGAAAGCCCTGAGTGATAAGGAAGAAAAGAATGACATATGATATAATACACATCGTTAGACGTCTAATAAAAAATTGATGCCGAGCAAAGTGGAGCTGAATTTTGATCAAGAATCCAAGCAGTAGTAACCGAATTTTCTGCCTGCACGTTTTTTTTGCGGACGTTCATGGAGTAAATTTTATTTGGAAAATATTTATTCTGTTCATAGAATGTGCTTTTGTACTTCATAATATAACAATAATCATTGAGTTAATTAAGATGTCTCATGTGTAGTAAATCGCAAGGTCAAATTAATAAGATATTAATTGATATTTTGAGACATAAATGGCCATTCACAATTCACGTGCGAATGACAATCTAAGAAAATTAGACGAATCTAAGAATCGTGAATCTGAAATAGAAAAGTAAGATGATAACAGATAAATGCCACAAAGTCTCCTTTTACGTCACGCTTTACAGGAGAACTAAATTCAGAACCCTATGTACAAAACTCAATGCTTTGGAGTATTTTCAGGCACATTTAGTATTTGTGGATCACTAGTACAGGTTTTACAAAAATGAGCTTTGTTGAAGATTAATCAGGCGCAGAACGTCTGAGAATAAAGCAACAAATAAGTCAGTACGAACAACTTGACTTTGAAGAAGATCATCTTCACAATAGATGCATTTTTGAAGATGAAGTCACTCGAGGCATACTGCGACAAGAACAAATAGATCACGGTACAATAACGAAACTAATAAGTTTTATGTGTATAAATACGCGATACTCTGTCAAGTAGGGGAAACTAACATCTGCTGCAATAATTGTCACGTCGCAAGTCAATGGACAAGTGAACATGAGAACTACGGACAGGAATCACAGAATGAAGTATTTTCTGTTGTGACTTGTGCCAACTTCTGTCATTCCACAGTCAGGCTAAGATATATTTTCTTACAAACATCGTTACAATATTGTTGCAATAGCGACATTTGTTGGCCAAAATAAAGGTTCTCTAACACGTCGTTTAGCGGATCTAGTTGTGGGACCACTCCAACTGTTTACTCCAATATTGTTGCAATAGCGACATTTGTTGGCCAAGATAAAGGTTCTCTAACACGTCGTTTAGCGGATCTAGTTGTGGGACCACTCCAACTGTTTACTCCAAATTTCATCCACTGATGTTTTTAAAAATACTGTCAAATATGTGTTGGAAAATACATGTTAAAACTCGAATTGTTTCCTCCAAATTTCATCGCCCCGGTTTGCATTTAAAACTTTTTAACAATGCTTTTCTGAGCATTTGAAAATATCCTAACTGTTCAATATATTCAACAAGAAATAGTAAAGCATTGCGAACGATTTGATATTGTTTATCCTTAAAAGATTCACAGCTGAGCTCTGAATTTTGTACAGCCTTGAAGTCTGAAAGACGAAATGTACTTGTGTGCAGTTCAGCTGCAAAATTATGAATTTAAACTGCTTGTTCAACTTATCGCAAACTTGATTCTATTTAGAAGTAATAAACATTTAATAAAATATTTTTATTTACAAATGATGTTTTACATAATTGAAAGGTGATCACAAATCGTAATTTCCCTAAAATGCAAAAATGAAACAATAATACATTCATTGTAATAATTGTAAAAAGAATTTTGGTGTGTTTTGAAACTTTTACTTTGTAATCCTGACATTAACATAAAGTTTGATATTACCACGGAATTATCCATCAACTTTATTGGTCTATTTTGGTAAATAAACAAATTATTTACTGATGCAGATGTCTGAAAAAGATACAATCAACTTTTGGTGTCAAATACGAAATTTATTCGTTGTGTAATCCAAAAATTCACCCAATAGGAACTACATTAATATCTGACTAAAAAGGACACTATCAGTAAAGTCTACCTCTGACCTTATGTCGTCTATGGAAATTTCAGTTGTTTTGGTCAGCAATCTCTACCAATGCACTTGTCGAGTTAATTTTTACACAAAAGCATGTATATTTGTGTTGTAGAGTTTTTACATTGCAATCAAAGAATATCCACAGGCTCGGGAAATTCTGGATTATGTCCCATCAGTTATTCTGACTGCTTAATTTGGTTCAGTAAATTTACTGATCAGAAAGAGCAGGCTGGACTGGTATAAAGCAGTTTGTGCTCAGTAGTCAAAATTGACTGATCTACTTTCAGTCATAAAAGATGACGTAAAAATTCTGCAAGATATAAATTATTCTAACTATGTAATGATTATCGATCTCAGACTTTGAAAGGTATAACGCTCAATTCCTACCAAGGTTTAGTTTTAAGGATCATTACTTAGTATGTATAGGTTTTCGTCAGACCAACCCAGCAATCATTGTCTCTTGGTTTGGGTCCATGCAAGTTGCATGGCAATAGCGATTTTTAAGTTTGGTACTTTACAATTGAAGGAAGAAAATTGTGCTCGCTTATGAATGCCTTACATGTATAATTGAATGTGGAGAACAAATACGCTGCAAAATAAAATAAAAATTCCCCCAATCTGTTAAAACATATGTGTGTTCTAAATGTGTCTGTGAACCTGGAAAGGTAAATCACTGGAGGTTATATTTCAATGATAAAAATCGTTCTTACGTAACATATGTCTTCAACTTTAATTTCACTGCGCAATTTCTGATTCCGTGCGCTGTGAACCATCAGAACTAATTTCTATCTTCGTATGTTGGAAAATTGTTGATTGCAATCAACTAGACTGTCATCCTCAGTGACTTCATAACTATCCCAATGAAAATAACACGGTTTAAGACCACTGGTTTGACTTTCTGTACATTTAGTACATTTAGTATGTACTAAATACTGTTCTTTGTATTGCTAAATTGCCTTGCAAAAATAAGCCAAATAAGCCTTACCACGAAGGTTGGAAACAAAAATTTGTTAAGAATTAATCAAAATATTTAGAAAGACATATATACCATTGAAACTAAATAGTATTATTAACCATTGGTTTATTTATTTTGAAAAATTGAGCCTCTTTCCGAAGGTTAGAAAAATGAAAAACTATAAATGTGGTTGCTACTCAACATCCCATGACATCATGTGATGCATGTGCGATGAAACTTATGGATAAAATTTGGGCTGTCCATCAAAATTATAATCAGCAGGACTGGTCTCAAATGTATATTATAATATAGAATCTATTCTAAATTTCATAAACAAGAATAGATTTCAACTATACTAAATTTTATTTTATTATTTATCATTGCGTCACCATTGACTCAAAGATATCATTATTAAAATGTGTGCAAAGCAAATTGAATAAAACACGACGTTCTCTTAGTGTTTGTGAGTCATAAAAACTGGACATCTCACGTAGATCTAGAATCGATAAAAACACCAAATCCATCTTCAGCTCATAATAACGAGTGTTAAGTATGGTGAGTAATTGTATTTCACCTCTGACTACGTTTTTCTCTGTCACGGAGTGTGTTGCAATTAGTTTCATCTCCACGACATCTGCCAAATGATATGGCTTGCTACTTGCTGTTCACGTTCATTACTTCCTCTGGGCGCCGAAAATACATTAAGACGACTCAAATACACCTCTTTAACTAATGGATATCGTTGAGGCGCCTATATTTAATCAAGACTTATCATTGTCACAAAAATGCACATTATTGGACTTCTTCTGTGATAATAGCTCTCTGTCACCCCAGACGCACCAAGTTCAAGGAAACGTGGGAGTTGAAACCAAACAAAGTTGGAATCCAATTAGCTTATGGTCTCACCATGTGTATGCTCTGCCATGTTTCCGGAATTAAAATTATCCTCGAACAAAAACATTATAACGACATTATAAAGTTCCCTGCTCATTCAATGCGAGTTTATCAGAAAGATATCGTGATGATCCTAATCTGAACATAGCGTTACATCGAGCAAACAATTTACCCAATTAGAATCACTGTTTTAGTTACAAAGAGAGTTGCTTGGTCAGGGAAAGAAGGATATATTGATAATCATGACACTTTAAGAACCTCTTCCCTCTTAATGCACACATGAAGCTGACAAGAAGTGGTAATCAACCTGCATGGTGAACTCAGTAAATTTGGCAATCCTACAATCTGATCACCAGATCAACTTAATTGCAAATATTTTCATCACGATACTGTGAAGATGCCGATGGCAGAACGATACTGTGAAGATGCCGATGGCAGAACGGACAAAATATTCAGGGTAAAAGTGCAAAATGCTCTTCTTTTAAAACAAAGAAAGAACTTTTCCGTTGCCGAAGAAAGAGTAGGAAAAGACTTTTAAACCAAGTGACTCGACTTTTTTCATCCCAGACTATTTATGTCAAAAACGAAACTTTGCCACAATTTTGCAAAGCAGATTTGTAGAATAATAGGCAAAATCCGTCGAATGGTAAGGGGGCCCGATTTCATCCGTCTGAGAAGGATTAACACAGAACTAACAGAAATAGTTTGAAGATTTCGTACAGGGAATATGGTCTTTCATTCGTGAACTATGCCACAAACAAATTGACGTAAATCTGGCTGCACCTTCTGCTGATATTGATGGTATAGTGGACTTTTCTTCTATGGGTAGTACTTCTCTTTTCTGACAACTG
>JBCAUG010690650.1:0-13585 GCA_038406175.1 Haplosyllis leylae | reverse complement strand
GGAGTTGAAGGAAGGAACTCAGAATGTGTCGATGGTCCTACGCAACGGCACAGGGAAACCTATCCATTTGGTGGCGGGAAGGCCGATAGGGTGAGTCATCGCTGCTAACACCGTCCCTGATGCCATACCGTCCCCTGAGCTGGAAGCCAAGCTACAGCAGGGGGCCAAGAAGCTGAAGCCCCTGATTATGGCCCAACAACAAGAGCTGCTCATGAAAGTGCTAGACGGCAGAGGGAGTCTAGGGGAACTGGGCTCGTGGCCACCAGAGACAGCTCTGAAGGCTAGGTGACTTCTTATGGACTTTCATCATATCTTCAGCCTGGAGCCGAATGAGATTGGATGTACAGATGCGACAGAGCACGTCATAGAGTTACTGCCCGAGCAAGACAAACCATTCAAGGAGAGGTTCAGATGCATTGCCCCACATGAGGTCGAAGAAGTATGACAGCACATTCAGGAGATGCTGGACAGCAGAGCCATCTGACCGTCCCAGTCACCCTGGTGCAACGCCAATGTACTCGTTCGGAAGAAAGATGGATCCCTGAGATTCTGCATTGACTTCCGTCGATTGAACACCGAACAAAAAAGGATTCCCACCCTCTTCTGAGGGCACCGGAGACCCTCAAGTCGTTAGTCGGCACCAAGTACTTCTCGACGATGGACCTTAAGAGTGGCTTTTGGCAAGTGAAGATGGCCAAGTCGTCGCGACAGTACACCACTTTCACCGCCGGGAGCATAGGCATCCATGAATTCCTGTGGATGCCATACGGTTTGTGTAATGCACCAGCGACCTTCCAGCGCTTGATGCAAAACTGTTTAGGCAAGTTGAACTTGTCTTTCACCCTAGTGTATCTCGATGACGTGATCATATACTTGAAGATGCCTGAAGACCACCTGAAATGACTACAAGCAGTATTCGACAGATTTGCTCATCATGGTCTGAAGCTCAAACCGTCTAAATGTCACTTCTTTAAAGGGGAAATCACCTATCTTGGACATGAGGTCTCCACGAAAGGAATGCTGCCTGGACAGAAAGGAGTCATGGAGATCGCCAAGATGGCTCCTCCGATGACAGTCACAGGAGTTAGGAGATTTCTGGGCATGACGGGTTACTTCTGTCGTTTCATCAAGAACTACGCCAGGATCACCAGACTGCTAAGCGACTTCACTGGATGTGAGAATGCATAGTTGAAGGGCCAGGACATTGTCTTGCCAAAAGCGGTGCTAGAGGCATTTGACATACTCAAGAAGAAATGCATGACGGCGCCGGTGTTGGCATTCGCTGACCTAGAGAAACCCTTCCTGCTGGAGACAGACGCTTCGGGAGAAGGGCTCGGGCTGTTCTACAGCAACAACAGGAGGACAGGAAATACCACCCTGTCGCATACACCAGTCATACCCTGACGAAGAGCGAGAAGAATTATCACTCGCTGAAGCTGGAGTTCTTGGCACTGAAGTGGGCAGTGACGGAGCAGTTCAAGGAGTACTTGCTATACCAGTCCTTCACTGTCAGGACAGATAACAATCCCCTGATGTACATCCTTACTACGCCGAACCTCGATGCGACAGGACACTGTTGGGTCTCCGCATTGGCGGACTTCGACATGAAGATCGAATACCTGCGTGGGGCTGACAATAAAGTGGCCGACGCTCTGAGTAGGATCGAGGCTCACCTAGATCAAAATGTAGCCGATGAGTTTCTGAAGTCTCTGAGCGACGACAAAGGAAGCGACGGGACTGACGACCTGGTCGGTGGAGAAAAGAAAGGAGAGGCGACCATTAGAACGAAAGTTGACAAAGACGTTGTCAACGAGCTTATCATGCATACGATGCACTACAAGGCGCCCCGGGCCGAAGTAGACAACCCCGCCTATTTGGCGTGACATGAAGAAATTAATGAGCAAGTGATGCTCGACTTGGCGGTGCTTGTCGCCCAAAAGACCATCAAGCATAATCTAATGGGAATCAACTGGAGGGAACTCCAGAGACAAGACCCCATAATTCGGCACGTCTTCGAGTGGATGGATAGTCGAACTCCTAAGCTACAGACAAAGAAGAATAAAGATAAAGCGAATTTGCGACAACAAGCGGACGCACTGACGTCCCGACAGACGCTGGAAGAGCACCTGCTCACGAAGACTAACCCATTCGACACGAAAGCGTACGGCGACTGACAGAAGGATTTTGTTGTTGTCAACGACCTTCTGTTCTTGCATGACACACCAAAAGATAGTACAGAAGAAGGTTTGCTGTTCGTCGTACCTGCCTGTAAGTGACAAGCGGCTCTGGACCTGTGCCACCGCGACACGGGACACCAGGGTCACGACAGAACCTACTCCCTCTTGAAGGAGAGGTTCTGGTGGCCGAAGATGAGGACACAGATGATGACAAGCATCCAAAATTGCGCTAAATGCAAGAAGTTCAAAGGCAGGGACCCTAAGCTGCCGCTGTGCAATATTGCCGTGTCGGAGCCCATGGACCTTATTCATATTGACCTGGTCAGATTCGAGACGACAGTCGACACTAGGAAGAGACCTGTCATGAAAAAGGTACTAGTCATCGTCGACCACTTCTCCAGATACGTGCAAGCATACAATGTGGCCGACAAGAAGGCTTTCACAATCGCCAAGTGTTTATATGACAACTACTTTAGACACTTCGGTTTTCCCCAACAACTGATGTCCGACCAAGGAACGGAATTCTGCAACAGCATTCTGAATGAAATGTGCTACTACTTAGGCGTGAAGAAACTTCGTTCGACACCTTACCATCCCCAGACCAATGGTGCCGTCGAAAGAGTCCACCAGACCCTGCAACGAATGGTTGGGAAACTAGATAACAGGAGGAGGAAGAATTGGCCCGACCACACATGCCTACAATGCTACTAGATCACAAGTCACTGGCTATTTGCCATACTTCTTGATGTTTGGGCACAGACCCAGGCTGCCTGTCGATCTGCTGTTCCCGACATCTCGTCAACTACCCAAGACTAAACATGTGAATGAGTATGTCAAGGCACTTCACGACTGTCTCAGAGAAGCAATGAAACTAGCATGCCTCTCGGCGAGTCAAGAAGCTGCAAGGCATAAACATCTCTACAACCGTAGAGCTGGAGTTGTCGAACTCCGCCCTGGAGACAGTCTTAGTATGACTGGACAGGTACAGAGGTGCTTGTCGGAAACTGAAAAACCAATGGGGAAGTAGACTACATACTGTGGTGCGACATATTGTGGAAGACGTCCCCGCCTATGTGATTAGAAACGACAAAGGTGATGAGAAGATCCTACATCGGGCACGACTGTTGCTGTGGTCGAGCGTAGAGGAAGAAGATGGACTGCAGATGACCGTCGCACAGCTAACGATCTTTGCCTCCTTGTCGGGACTGGAGCCCCTACCTGAGGGTGTGGAAAGATGTAGAGTGCCCTACAAGTGGTCCTTTACAGGATTTGGCTTGAACCTGGCCAGTTTCCAGCCGACACTAGAAGCTTCAGAACCGAAGACAGAGCCAGTTGCTCTTGCGATGTCCGCTGAGACTCTGCCGACAGAAGGAGTTGGCCAACAGAATGAGACAGGGGAGGGAACCAACTTTACTTGCGATGGTGACACCGTTCACTTGGAGGATGCTCCATCTTGAACAGGAACACACCAAGTATTGCCAAGCCTTCTCATTCCAGAGGGGGAGAGAAATGGGTTGGGTCATCTGTCGGAAGTGACGGGTGACCCTGTCTCGATGCACCCCTTTAGGCAACGTGTCAAGGCAAGAGGGGCCACTTGTCGGGTCTGACAGGTCTCTGAGGGAGACAGAAGAATCGAAAACAAAGGATCAACAGACGGTCAGACGGCTCAATTTTTCGCATTTTTTTTTATCTCTCCTTACGCCACGTACACGCCAGCACAAGGGTGTGCCTCTTTAAAACGGGGGGAGGGGTTCATCGGTGAGTGACCCATACTATGTGACAAGAATGGCGGAAGAGGTCCCGTGACCCAAGACAGTTGGAAGGCAGAAGACCCTCCCATTCCCCCTTACTATGTTCGGCGAGGATGCACCGACATCCCAGTGGCGAGGCGACGACTCAAATGGTAGACACTTTTGGTGTCGACAGGTGAAACAGAACAAGACAAATGTACAAAGTGTAAAAGCGTTTATTTGATGGAATTAAGAAATCTCTTTGGCATGATAGCATATGACTGGAGTACAATAATACATTTCATCGACCACATAAGGCACTGGTGTCATGACGAACGTCATCCGACGGAAATAACGTGTTAAGTCGTTATAAAAACCCGCTTAATAAGTCCCTCACTGGCTAAAGCTTATCGAAATACATTCGTCTAAAAATACACTTGAGTAAACAATGACTAAAATAAATGGTCGCAACGGAATAATCCCGTCCATCTAAAATCTACAATAACTCACCTAATAACTGGAATAATTGTCGTCTCAACAGATGACTCGACAAGTAAATCAGATCTAAATTAAACCTGCAATAACAGTACAAAAAATAGTTTCGCGACAGAATCCTGTGCAACATCAAGGCTTCGTCGTCATTACAAATCCTCTCGGTGGGGAAAAGGCAGTTCTCCAGTAGCAAGACATCCCAATTGACATCTGGGCCGGGGCGACGAATGTCGTCACCCTTACGGCTTCTTCGCTTTCATGAACAGGTCCTCATGAAACTTCTTGGCATGGGCGATCATCTCTTCAGACTTTGTGGTGAAGAAGAAACAACCCATGAGCCAACAGACAAGCCCTAGGCACAAGTGTGCCCTGATGTGGTTATTCAGGGGTTGATTATTCTGGCTTGAATAAAGACAAATGGGGCAGAAGCCGTAATTGTGTGGGGCTTGGTGTGAGATGGACAACGGATTGAACAACAAGTAGAGGCCTAGGAAGTAGTCGTGGCCTCACCTGTTCGAACTCTCGCGGGTGATAAGGGAATCAGGTTCCCCCGGCTTCACATAGACCTCGACAAATTACTTCGGGATGAGATCTGCAGCATCGCCACCACCAATCGGCTTGACGAGAGCTTTTGAGTGGGCCTGACAGAGGTTCGTGAGGTGGGTTTTGGCTTTGGGCTTCTGGCATTGTTTGGCCTCTAGTAATTCAGCCTCCCAGACGTCAGCTTCATGGATGTCCAGTTCAGGGTGCTCACCCGGTGCCATCTTCATGTAGAGACTGTGGTCCTCCTGGAAGCCTGCAGGGTTCGCAGTGTCAATCCCCTTCTACATGTGGTAGGTTAGCACTGCTTTCCTGTCGTCCTTCCATGCCGACTCGCGAGTCTCTAGCCGCCATTTTGCCAGGACTTTGGGATCGACGGTGTCCTTGGAACGAGTGGGCTCGGAGTCGTCT
The DNA here is from genome assembly GCA_038406175.1 of Haplosyllis leylae. Lineage (NCBI taxonomy): Eukaryota > Metazoa > Annelida > Polychaeta > Phyllodocida > Syllidae > Haplosyllis > Haplosyllis leylae. The sequence continues at coordinate 8,235 of JBCAUG010690650.1, read as the reverse complement.
GAGTCCTCCACGATGGCCGCCAACTTCTTTTTCTTCTGGGAACTCTTTCCTCTGCCCTTGGATTTGCTAGGCGTCCCCTTCGGTGTCTTTGTTTTCTTGGGGGGAGGACTGTCACTGCTGCTGTTGTCAGCACTGGACGCTTCCTGAGAGCACTGAGCAATATTGAGCATTGAGTGCAGCGCATCGTAAGCATTGTCCAGAGACACTGGCAGGTCAGTTTTGACCACGCTGCATTTCTCTGGGGTAACTTTGTCGTCGTTGTGCTTTTTGTGTTTCTTATGTTTGTGTTTCCTCTTTTTTGGTGTGTCAGACTTGTCGTCCAGTTTGGAGGTCCCGGGCTCAATTCACAGCTGAATTCACCTTGGCCAGCTTGGTAGGGGTCCCCTCTTTGGTTGGCTCCTTGGGTGCCCTGTGGGGAACTGTTTGATTGGGCTTCGGAGTCTTCAGAGACGGTGTGTCATCTTTCCCGGTCTCATCATCCGACAGCGTTAAGGTGGGCTCCTGGGAGGTGTCCTTCTTGCCAAGTTTTTGCAGCGTGATGGGAGGGATCGCGTGGGTCTCGGTGGTGTCCATGGGGACCTTGCAGGACCTCTGGTTGTCTTTGGGGGGATATTGTTTGGAGGTCCCCAGAATTGCATTTGGCGTCATGACCGGATGGGCCTTGTTGTCACTCTTGACAACAGGTGCCACCGTCGGAGTGGGAGCAGGTGTCTGGTTCGTTGCTTGTGGACCCCCCAGATTGGCGTCGACTTGCCCATCATTCTCATTGTCATCACGGTACATGGACCCCTCCAGAGTGAGGGCTCGGGACGAAATGAACTGTAGGGCAAGCATCTGGGCTCGGCAGGTACGGGCGCTATTGAAGACCGGCGACAGCTGTAGTTCTAGGGGAATCCGGGATGCATTCAGTCGGAAGTTTTGACGCAAAGTGTGGTGCGTCGTGGCAATAAATACCAACATGGGGATGAAGGGGGCGATGTCTGTCCACTGGGCATGCACCTTTAGCTTTTTGATACCCTGGTCGATGAAGGCGTGGCAGTCAGCGTCTACGGCCTCATCCATGAAACTCTCTATACCGAGGCTGACATCCGCCAGGATGGCGGCGAAATTGCGCGTTGATTGTTCGTATTTGTCGTCCAGCTCTCCAGCAGTCCTGATCATTGTGGCCAGTTGGCCCCGTAGCTGCTCCAGGCACTGTTGTATGGCGGGTCAGTCGCAAGACATGAGGGTTGCTTCGGCGGCCTGGGCTTGTCGAAGGAAAGTCATCGCGATATCCACCATTTGTTCGACGAACTCACCGGCGACGCCACCGGTGTTTAACATCACGTCCCTCACCTGCTGTAGCAGGAGAGCACCGGAGGCATAGAACTTGCAGTCAAGAGTGGCCGCGTGCTCAAGCTGTTCTGTAGCGATCTGCTTGAGCTTGTCGCAAGAGGCATCGAAGTCCGGGTCGCTACCTCCAGACAAGGGCTCTGGGGGCCGGAACAGAGGATTGGCATAAGGATTCTGCCTGGGGTCATTGTGTTTGTCATCTCTCGGCCGGTCGGGGCCATGGTTACCCCTTTGGGAAGCGCTGCTTTGGTTGTTCTTGGTGCCGTCATTGGCATTGCCACCAGTGTTGCCTCCGGCGTCTCCGGGAGTGACATTTCCGTTGTTGTTGGTGCTTTTGACTGCAGTCTTGTTTGCATTGACCTTGTTGTTATTGTCATCCCCCTGAGTGCATCTGGTCCTGCTGTCGGCGACGTTGTCACCGATACCTCTTAGGGGAGTTGAACCCACTCCCAGTTCCATTAGGTCAGGGCCCATTGCTGATCCAATCCCAGAGTCATCCAAACGTCTGACAGGAGTGTTTTGGGGCACGTTCGGACTGCTGTCAATCACCATACTCTGGACACTGCCGTCCTCATGTATACTAGCCTTGTCATCTATGTCTGAAGAGGGCGGGGTGACCGGTTTGGCTTTGTCTGGCTCCTGGGATGCCATACCGTTCTCGACGACGGCAGCGTTGGAATCTCCGCGGGCATCATCGTCGTCATTGTCTGAGTCACTGGAGGAATCGTCATCACTGGACCCTTCCCCAGATGACGGGTCTCCATTGTCGGGCGTGTCCTTGGCAGGATCCTTTGGCTCGCCGCTGACTTTGTGTTTTTGGTAGGGACGCCCCGGTTCCGCCGGTTTTTGGTCACTGGGGGTGGGGAGTCGAATGCGGTCATACTCTCTCAGTCTGATGGCACACGCCTTGTCCTTCACCTCCAGGTAGGAGCCTTTAACTCGAGTGGCACTGGAGATCATTGGCAAGTTCCACCGGTAGGTGCAGTATGTATTGTTTGGCCAGAAGGACGGAGTTGGGAATGTCGTGCTCAGGGAATGCTGAACGGGGTACCCCGGGTCTTTACTGAAGACAGGCGGAAGGTACGCCATTGCGGGGCCTGTTTCAGGACTCCGAATGTGCAGTTCCCTGAAGCAAAAACAGTCCAGAGGTAGAGCTGGTGCCGACAGATGTAGTACAGGTGGTTCGCCTTTTTGCACCGAATAGAGCGGCAGGACGAGGAAGGCCCTCTCCATGAAGTAGGGGTCGATGTTGACGCAGACAGAAGCCAGTGCGCCACACCCGTTACGTGATTTGGCCGGCCCGTCCTCTGCCTTTGACGTTATAAACTGAATGGCTGTACTCAGGCTAACCAGAGTTTGCATTGGATGGATGAAAACGGCAGTGGCTGAGTAGACGTACTCGTCTTTAGGGAAGCTGGTGTCATCCTGGTGATATCCCTGGATGAAGGGGGCAGGATGTCCCGTGGGCCGTATGTGATGAATAAGGCTCACCCGTGTGGTCGCTTGTCAATGCCAGGCGACGGTGCACCTGGGGCACAGTCTATGGGGTATCGTTGGGCCCAAGCCTGCTCCATGACAGCTGACTCCATGACGAAAGCAGGGATGTCTCTGCGAGGTTTGAATAATGTGTCCACTTCACCCCACTGTATCTCCCAAGCACTTTGCAACATGGCGAGGGGAAACTCCTCCAGGTCATTATAAGTAATGGCCTGTTCCGGCATCGGGCACTGCTTGCGAGAAATGGTGTCCCGTCGTCCCTTGATAATGCTCTTCAATGTATCCACTTGAAGTTGTCTTGAAAGTTCTTCTGTCGCCATTTCTGCAACACTGAGAAGATTAATTTCAGCGAGTGAGTTATGTCGACTACGACAGATTGCTAACAAAGAACCAGACGTGACCTACTTAACCAGAGTGTGCTCTAGAAAGGAGAACCATGAAGCCACGAACTAGGACGCGGCCCTGTCGCGAAGAGCTGCGACCTACTTTACGGGGGCAAACGAGTCAGCCAGATTAAGTGTACCCTTGACAGAGAGAGTACGTCGCAACAAGCTCATCTCTAATGAACTTCAACACCATCTGTCGTGATAGGGGAGACTTGGCAGCTTATACATTCATCGGCCACAACAAGGAGCTCGACACGACGGGACTCAACGAAACATCCTGTCGAGGACCTTGTCAAACACAACAAATGGGTTAATTCTCAGCTTCTTGGTACGGCGCTCAACATGACAGGGACGGCTCAGTCGTCTGTCGAATATGACAATCATAACTATTGCTAGAACTGAAACTTAAACTTAACTCTGATGCAACAGATCAACACACGACAGCCAACCACCCTGTCGAGAGCGACAGAATTACCCCCACCTTACAGTTTCTCAAATAATTAAGTACCCACAAAGTACTCACCAGTTGACACGACACGACAGGATGACTGCTCTGTCATAACGACAGACAAGAGAAAATAACGACAATTGGAAATACTCACCGGCTACTAAGTCTTCTAAGAAGGTCCGATCGTCATTTACGACGCACAACGCTTGTCATAAACATAAAAGTTCATTGCAGGAGAGTTGAAACAAGTCCAGCTTCTTCGAAGGTCTGGAGAGAAATGAGGTCCTGTGACCTTTCTGCACTGAAGTACCAAAAATTACCGAAAGAGGGCGTGATAAATCAACGAAACATCCGTGAGGCAGCAGCACTGTACTGAGTCAACCAATCAGCATTGGGCACATAACAGGAAGTGACGTCACACAAAAGGGTCTATAAAAGGGCTAGTTTCCATGCCAACCGTCATTTTGGCCTCAGGAGCCAAAGAGGAAACATCCAAAACACTGAACCACGCAACATGGCAACCATGATCTGTCATGTCAAGGATGACGCCTGGTACTTGAGAGAAGGTGCGACAGTGAGCGGGTCTATGTCGCGATGGTGGGCAGTTGACATCCCAATAGGGGCATTTCTTGAAAACAACAGGATGTGAGTCGGTTTGTCATTCACGCCAAACACGATGAGGGGATGCATGTTTTCCAGGCATATAGCCAACAAAAGTCTAGGGGAGAGCCCAGCTCTCCGTCTAAGTTGTCGTAAAGGTAGTTTGTCGAAGTAATTAATGTTTAATTATGTTTTAATGTCACCTTATTCTCAGTCTTGTTGGCCTGATTAACACACAATGTGGCTGCTTCCAGCGGTTTGAAGTACTTGCATGCTGGTATTCCTGGCTTCATGACGTGTCGCTGCCTGGAGCCCACAAAGAAATGATTATTCATTTCTACGTCTGGCTTATACGACGCTTTTGGAGCGGCAACACTCATCTACAACATTGTCTTCTAATTATGGCATCGTTTGGATGGTGTGCTTTTGACATAGGAGTGTGGAGTCACACAGACATTTGTCCTGGACACACGGCATCCTGACCCCGTCACTCCCAATGACCTCATCGCCCTTACAGCCAGAAACAACAGTGCGACCTTTTCCGGGCCCAAAAGACTTTATTGGACGGTTATGTTGATCCATACAAGATATGGGATGGCCTCTATGACCATCTTCGGACCATCTATGATGATGTGCGGATGCAGATGATAACCGTCAGGGAGCTGCCCTACGAAATCTTCCACACGCAATATACAGAAATCATGGCGATCCTCAAGCAGGTTCGTCGAATCAACGAGTATGATCCACAGCCAGAGGGTTACCTGTGGCCTGTCGCCCTGAATCAATGAGACAGGAAGGCATTGTGCAAGCCTCACTACAAGGGACCTGACTATCCCAGCTTGTCAGAGGCAGACCGCCAGGCAGAAGTGGACAAGGTCAGCAGATGGAGCGACCGATTCATCAGTGGTAGCCCCATCTATGACTGGCAGCAGGGCAGACCCGAGCCCATGATGCCGCCTTATGTCTACGAACCCGAGGACGACAAAGATGAAGAAGAGGGAGACAATGAAAGCGTCGCCGAAGACGACAACAAAAATGTCGAAGGAGAGGGCGATGGCAACGCGAGTGAATCTGGCAGTTCCTCAACATCCTCGACAGAGAATCAGGAGGAAGGAGTCGACACCGCCGCCCCTGAGACCACCATCAAAAGCACAGACACTGAACTGACTGGATTGCCACAGTCCAGTATTGTGCTCACCAGCAGCGACAGGGAAACGGTCGAACTCAGGACATCGAGTCAACCGCGATCGTCAGAGGCCATCGAGGCAGAGCCCCAACAGAGCACCAGCAAGAAGAGGCAAAGTGAAGAGCGGGAAGTCCACCCAAAGAAGGCCCATAGGGATGACTCGCCAGAACCCAGCGATTGGGGTGACACCCGAGAACGTGGCCGCGAGCGACGCAAGCCTGACACCCTGGATGCAGAGGCAATGGCCGCCAAAGAGTGCATCAGCCTAGGTAGGGGGCAGACCATCCAGAGCAGAGCCTACGAGGACCCGGATGCACCCAAGACATCCCTGGGGAGGTCATACTCGGTCTTCAACAGGCCGACAGCCATGCCACTCACCTACCCCAAGACAGCTGGACCAGTCACCCAACCTACTACCAGATGGGGTCAGTGGAACCGCACTACCAAGCAGTCTACGACACCCAAGTCCACCACCCATACCTTGACCATGAAGAGCTCAGTGAGTCGAGCCAAGGGGACATTTCGTAAGTGTAATGTGGTGTACGCAGAATTTAAGTCTGACCCACAGAAGGCATTATGCGTCTTGGGAGGGACATTCTCCCGGGATGAGTATTGCACAGAGATCAACGCCCTGCGACACTTCAGCGAGGGACACAGCAAAGCGACCCTCGCTCATCACGTCTTGGCCAACATCACTCACTGTGTCGTCCTTTCCAGCCAAGGGTTCCACTTTGTGGAGCCAGTCGTCGATGCAACCCTACTGACTGCAGACCTGCGACCATCAGACGTGCCAATACCGGAAATCAACTGGGACCAGGCCCTGGCACAATACGGCAGAGGAGACGGAGAAAACCGACCGCTCGATGTCCGGGCATGGTTCTACGTCAAATGGCGTCATTACTTGGTGGTAATCCAGTACTGGGAAGATGCTGCCATGCTGCACCATTACGGTGGCCCTGTCCATGACCTGAGTAATCTAATGTTTTATGTGCTGTACCGTCTTAACGCCATTTGTCAAGACATCGAGGTGGGTATCAGGTTCGGGATCAACAACGTAAAGGAGGACACACCCTGGGATTGATACGTCATCGAGACGAGGTCCACCATCGACATCCCTCAGCTCCAGGTGACCAACCAGGAGCTCATCACCCGCACAGTGCAGCTCGTGGATTAGAAGAAGAAACGCTATGAGGCAGAGGCTGACGACAAGGTCAGCACCCTGTGCTGGTATGGGGGAAACTTAGAGCACATCCCCGAGCCCTGTCGTGTCATGGATGACCGCCCAGGCAATACAGACAAGTTCTTTTGGGAATACAACCATGCTCACCCCTGCCACAACTGGGATACACGCCCGAAGGTGAGGTACATGCCGGCCGGAATGGAGTCGACACCCTCCTTCGACAACCTGATGTTGAAGGTGGCCCGCACTGAAACCCCGAAGCTGGCAAAGGAAGACGTTCTCCGCCATCAAATCCACCGGAGGGAGGAGCAGAAAGCACGCAGAGCCTACAGCAATGAACGGGACGGCGAGGCCTCCACAACACCACCACAGTTTGACTTGCCTAGGCGTAGGACTGGGACCACAGTGACGGCGACAATTGCGACTGCTACCCCGATGTCGTCCTCATCGATGGCTCCCTCTAGCGCCGTCACCCTTGCGGTACCATCTGCATCAGTACAGACGGTGGCCTCGACGAGTCCTGAAGCGGCTGCGACACCGCCCTCTACGGAGGGATCACCAAGATCACTTCCCAGCTTATGTTCGCCGAGTGGCACTCGTGGAGATGACCAAGCAGCAAGGGGCTTCAAGCTGACTGTCGCCACCCCCCGTGCCCGTATCACCCTGGATCAGTACCACGAACAACGAGCATCTAGTGAACAACCGGCAACGGTCGACCCCCGGTTTCAAGACTATAATGAGGGGGAGAACTATGAGGATTACCAGGTCGAGATGCAATCCGTCCCTAGCACGCCAACGCATGTGACGACACTACCGGAGCCGATGCAAATATCACCCTGAGTCACATCGGTACCCCCCAGGCCGATGGAAACGCAACAACCCACCGACGAGCAGGCCCCTGTCAGCGGCTTCGGCTATGCCATCGAGTGAAGGCTCTTTGAGATGAACGCCCAGAGCGACCTGCCCGTCTACCCCCACCACAGACAGCTTGTTAAGTGGGAGCATCGCTACAGCGAGCCCACCTCTTAGCGAGGAGGACCGCCTATTAACGCCGGCTATCCGGTCGGGTAGCAGAGCGGCGTGAATGGTCGAAAGCCTCAAGGGGATGACCCACGACGAGTTAGACATGATCTCCTCCACCATTGAGGACATCCTTGAAAGAGGCAGTACCGCGTTAGGCCTCAGACAGCCAGGTGGGCTACAGTTTCAGCGCCCTACGATTGAACTGCTGCCAATGGCAATGGGAATAGTCAACATCATGGGAAACCTGGGTCTGACCATCAGGGAAGCACCACCGCCCTACTTGGCCACGGACCCCGAGACCCAAAGGGCCATTGACAGTATTCTCAACAGGGACTCGCCACAACAGAGCTGAGGATGCCCTTGCATCCCGCTCGCATATCAGGTGTCGAGACATCCTGACACAACACCGTCATTGGACATGACTCATCATAGCCAGTCACACACACATCCCAGAGAGAACTGCCCCACAGGACGCAAGCGGAGTCACCTAGACGCAGGACCCGAATGGCTACACCCAATCATGGATCACGGATAGGACTCTCAGGTTGAATGTCTTGCATTTTTGTATTCTTGTCGTTATTTC
>JBCAUG010690540.1:0-13585 GCA_038406175.1 Haplosyllis leylae | reverse complement strand
ATAATGCATGCAAAAATACTTTACGTCAATCTTTACAGAGAAGATAGGTTATGACCCAAGTCAATATAATGTAGAAGTACGCACATAAGAAATATGAAATGAAATGACGAGCTGAGTGAGACTAGAAGAATGTGAAAGAAACATAATATTCATGAGGTGCAAAGTAAGGTTGGACATTTTTTGAAAAAGTTAAAATTAGGGTCCTTAAATTCATTTTTAGCTCTTAAATTGTACACTGGGGTCTCAAACCTGGGGGTCAGGGAGCTTGGCCACCGCCCCCCCCTACCCCGGACCCGACGGTGATTTAATAAAATATGTATTCAAGACAATTCTCATTTGATACGGTTAGATCTATTTTTAATATATTTTTAGAATTACTTTTGCCATCACTGACCTCCCCATACTCAAAAGAAAGCAATCATATGCAAAGGCGATCAACCAAAGAAGGGGGAATGGGACAAGTCTGTTCCCATGAAACCCACTATTACGAACAAATGAAAACATCATGCCAAAATGTATCATAATTTTTTAACAAAGTTCCAAAACCTCTGAGGCTATGAGTGAATTCAGCTCCTGCATCCCTACAACACCCTCCATAAATTAAACGGAGAAACTAAAACATGTTCAGCGATCAATGAAATCGTTCTATTTAGCATTCTAATAACGTATTCACCTGCTCATAGATTGTATGTCCCACAAGTGGTGCCCTAGATCTTCAAATACAATTGCAATGCCAAATTACCATTCATTGTGCCAATCTAATCATCAACCGTCATACGTCAACGTAATCATCAAGTGTGCCACTTTAAATTTTAAATGCTTCTGTGAACGTTACTGTTTCGTCCAGAAGAGCTGGTTAAAAAAGGAAAGTGCAAGCTTGTGGTGTGTGCAACGGTGCGTTAAACGGTTATAGAATCAAATCGTCATTGATAGAACAGCTAAATACGTGGGAGAGTTCAACCTGAGAAGTGAACAAAATGGATGTCATAGTCGGCGTAGATGTTGGAGGAACAAATACAGATGCCGTGGTCCTGAGCTCCGACGGTCAGGTCAAGGGCAAAGCTAAAGTGCTCACTTCCGGGGTGGATCTCACTGGATCCGTCTGTAAATCTATTACGAGGGCTCTCAACAGTGTGCATGGTATAACATACATACTATTTATTTTTCACGGTCAATATGAGCTTACGTCTGATTTCGTTGCCCTATTTTTTTATTCGACCTGTTTATTCTTCCTGTTTCACATGAAGGTGAGGTTAAAGTTCACAGAGTTCACATTGGAACAACGCACTTCGTCAACGCCGTAGTGCAAAGAAGACACCTGGCCAAAGTTGCCATTATGAGGCTGTGCGGAAATGCAACAACAGCGTTACCTCCATTTTCTGACTTCCCTCCAGATCTCAAACAGGTAGTAAATACGTTTAATAGTAAATGAAATTCAATTTATTACACGATATAGACCCTCCCTACAAAATGTGTATTGATTTTTCGACAGCACTCGAGGGCTATTAATGTTTCAAGTAAGCATGTTAAGTGAAATTGGCTAACATAAAATACATTATGTTAACTTCAGGTTATATATAGTTCATCGCATCTAGTTAAAGGCGGATATGAATACGATGGCAAAACTGAGATTGACCAAATTGACGAAGAGGAGATACGACAAGCCCTTGAAACAATCAAGGGCAATGATGTCTTCAATGTTGTCGTGTCAGGAGTATTTTCTCCTGTTAACAATACGCAAGAGACAACGGTATCAATGCATGTCCGTCTTGGTATTAATTCAACGTAACACGTATTACCAATGACTTAATTTCTCACAAATCATTCCTTAAATGTTCTAGGTTGCAGAGTTTATTAAAAAAATGTATCCCTGTGTCAGCGTTACTCAAACCCATCACGTAGGACAGATTGGTCTGCTGGAGAGAGAAAATGCTGCAATCTTGAATGAAAGTATCAAACCTCTTGCTAAAGTAACGATAGAAGCATTCAGAAAAGCATTGAACCATCTGGGTCTTACATGTCCATTTTACTTGACTCAAAACGATGGCACGCTTATCAGGTATGAATTTACACTATCACTCCTTTCTGTCAACATTTTCTGGCATATACGTCAATTAATCTTACACTATAAATATACCAAACTATCTTTCAGTGCAGAGAAGACTTTGGAGATGCCTGTACACACGTTTGCGTCAGGTCCTACCAACAGTATGAGAGGCGCCGCATTCTTATCCGGTATGGTTCTCTTAACGAAAACAAGTGTAACTTGCAACATACTTGAACACACAGTGTACGTAATTAGTGACAAACCACACTTGATTCCCTTAGGAGTTAAGAATGCCGTCGTGGCAGATATTGGTGGCACAAGTACGGATGTTGGTACTCTTGTGGAAGGTTTTCCTAGGGAAGCTTCATTTAGAGTTAAAGTTGGAGAGGTACAAACTAACTTTCGGATGCCAGACGTTTTCAGTATTGGTCTGGGAGGGGGGTCTCTAGTGAAGAGAGACAATAGTGGCAAGGTAGGTGTTAAACAAAAACATTTAACATTCTTTGCCTATATTCAGTTATTAATAGTATATTATCCTATGACTGGGTGCGCTCTCAATGCTTTTGAATGGGAAGGTTGCGGGGTGTGTTAAAACTGATATTACCCACTGACATATTGCTTTTTTCATTAATTTAATGGATTCTAAATAGCCCCGGGTAATATCGCAATTTTTCTGCCCACTGTCATAGTAACAAGAGAGCCAATAAAAATTAAGGTTTCAAATGACGTTCACCGCAATGAAAATAGACGCTGCCATGGATCCACCAAAAAAGAAGTTGAAGCAAAACAAATCACGGTTTATTATATATTCTGAAGAGGACATAGCTAAAAAGAATGATGCAGCGAGAAATATAAATACCTCAAGCAGTGAAGACAGAGCAAACAGTGCCTTTCAGAAATTCTTGAAACAAGCTGGAAGGGAAGACTTAAAATATTGGCTGTATGATGAAGAGGATCTAGACAATATGTTATCAAAATTTTGGTTTGGAGCGAGAAAGGATCCTGATGACAATTATGAAAGTGATCCAGAAGACATACAAAAACAAGATCTAATGTACAGTGCCAATACTATGAAGAATTTTCGCTATTCCATTAACCGCATCTTGAAAAGCAAGGGTCACAACTACGACATTATCCATCCATCGAGTATTTCTTTCAAAGGATCACAAAGGGCTTTCCTTGCAAGCCAGAAGGAGCTAAAGGAATTGGGAAAAGGTGCAGTTCACTCTGCAAAAGACATTATTGAGGAAGGTAAGCCATTTCTTTTTGTCTAATATTCATTGTGAACAGCTGTTCGTATGTTTTCCATGTTTTCCTAAGAAAACACCATGGAAAAAATCACAAATCATGTTTCACCAAAAATCTCAGCTCCTTGATCACTCAGCCCAAAAAGTAAGGTGGCATACTAATCCTCATAACATTCTCTAATTTTCTAGTATAGTGTGTACAAGCAATTTTACCTAATTAATGAGAAATATGGGTGCATGTAATTTTAAGTTTCTTCTTCAAATCTAAAAAATTTTCCCTCAAACAAAGAAGAAGGGCACTCATTGGTCCATTCAGATCACATGACCTTCTACCACGTGCATCTTAGCCAATGAGAGAACAGCACAACTAAAATGTAAACAAACGTAAGATCTAGACAGACTCTTTATTTTCTCTTTTCAGACCGAGTTAAATTGTACAACCATGACTTACTCAACCCAGATAAAGGCCCAGAATCACTACAGAGAAAAGTACAATTTGATCTACGATTCTATTTCTGCAGGAGGGGAATGGAAAATATGGAGAAGATGAAAAAAACTGACTTTGAACTCAAATATAATTGCGAGACCAAAGAGTGGTATGTGATAAAGGTTAAAGATGAATTAACCAAAAATCACAAGAACAAGAACAAGTCATATCTGGAGTGATGCCTGAAAATAAAACAGACAAACTATGTCCTGTTAAATCATTCCACACCTACATACAGCATTTGAATCCTGAGAATGATTATATGTGGCAGTACGCACTGGAAAAAATTAATCCAGACAACCCTGATGTATGGTACTCAAAGAAGCATTTTGGAAAGAATCCACTTGCAACATTCATGTCTGATCTGAGTAAAGAAATTGGACTTTCCCAAATCTATACTAACCACTCCATCAGATCCACTGGTATTACAGTCCTCACAGATGCCAAGTTCTCAAATGCTGACATTATGGCTGTTTTGGGTCATAAAAGTGTCCAGAGCCTCACAGTTTATCAGAAAACTAATGAGAAGAAAAAAATCAAGATGGGGAAAGCTTTGTCAGTGTCTATGCAGAAGGAGAATCAAATTCACCATGCCCTTTCACAACCTGTTCAGAAGTTGCAAATAGAAGGACCCCAAGTGAGCAAAATGGCTGTCGTACCTAGACAGAATGCAAACCCAAATATAGTACCATTTGAGGCTGATTTTGATGAAGAGGACATCGAAGATATTGACTTACTAAATGCTGTTTGTAACATAGAAGAAAAAGCAACAAGTGAAGCCCCAACTACAACTGTGGCAAATACCAGCAATGTCTTCAACCAGATTCCTAAAAGTTTTTTTTGCAAACTGCCACATTGGTACCATTAACTTGAATTTGGTCCAGAAGTGAAAAACCACTTAGGAACAATTTGATCATTTTTCTTATTTAAATTGTTTTACAAATGATTATCATCTGAAGTAACGAGCTGTTACAATCTACATTAATTTTCACATTGCCGTACAATGTTCAGATTTCACATATTTCAAACAAAATATTTATATACATGTTACTGTTGCAAAGATTTAATAAAATACTTGTTCCTAGAAATGAATTTGGTTTAAAATAATTGCAAAAATTCATGTTTTTTAAGGACAAAAGAAATGAGAAAATTTCATTGAGAAGAAACCAAAAATCAACATGGCTGACAGCAGAAAGTCATAGGATAAACTCATTATATCATTCAGAACTCAATTAATATCGAGATTTTTTTGCCCTTTGGGTGTGTAAAAAAATTATTACCCTCGGGCTAAAGCCCTCAGGTAATAATTTTTTTACTCACCCCGTCGGGCAAAAAAATCTTGATATTAACCTTGTCTTCATGACATAACTTATAAAATTCTAATAGAAAATCAATCCTGACAAAATTTGCCAGAAACTACAGATTAATTTGATTTAATGTTATTGTTTTAGTCAATAGACGTACGCATTCAGTAGTCTAACATCTGGTTGGAAAATCTTGTTGACAGGAAGATGGGTGACCACGATTCCTCCGTAATCTTCTCCATTCCAACTCAAAAACTCATCTTGCCACCACTGAAAAATAAACTTAGTAGATAGGGATGTACTTATACAGGGTGACATCTTTTCAAGCTATTTTGCTGAATTTGTATCAGATTTCCACAGTGCTTCTACACAGATTTCAAAATTTTCGGAATCACCTACTCCTTGATCAACTTTTGAACCTTTGAGAGCATCGGCATTTAGATCTATCAAGTAGACACTTAAATGTGCTGTACAGTACAGATAGATTTTCCAGATTATGAGGCACCTTCAACCTCACAAAATATGGTGTTAAAATTAGAATTTCTTTCTGAAAAATAATCCTCACAATTTAGTGATTAGCAGTGGATTAGTAGTGGATTTCTCCTCTTTGCTATGGTTTGTGTAGATTATTTGACAATGTACCCATGATCTAGCAAGTACTTGGAATATTAAATAACCCTTACATTTAAAATCTAAGTTGCAATTATTCTTAAAAATTGCATTATATTTCTGTCAGATTAGCTATCGTGAGAAACTCAATTGTCCTTTATAGCTCAAAATATTGAGAGAAAAAGAATTATTATGATACAAATGCAATGGTTATGAACACAGGATCACACTCAGTCCTATTTTTTTACTGTAAGCATTTCTGACAGATCTCCTTGCCGTTGTAAATGTTGATTAAAGTACCTACAAACTAGCAAGTACTGAAACTATTAGAAAATCTAAATAACCCTTAGGTTTAAATATTAAACTGTGAGTATTATTAAAAATTTTGTTTTATTTCTGACACATTTGACAGATCTGTTAGATTTGCTTATTTTGAAAAACCTAAGTCATCAAGATGTACTAATACTGTTTGTTTGTTTTTGTGGAAGACCAATTAACCAGTGAAATGATTCGAATATCAGATATGATGATTATGTGATAGATAATACCTGAGCTGGAGGAAATTATTAGACAATAATTTGTCTGAGGGCCTGCAAGGCCCAAGAAAAAATTATTCTTTTAATTGAAAGAATCTAATACAATAAAGCAAGGGGTTTTTTTTGTTTTCTGTTTTTTGTTTTTTTAATAAAGTTTTTGGGGGACATAAGTCCCTTTCGTGGGGCCACTGATACCCCTGTTTTAGACTTCTGGTGATGTCTGCCCTGGGTTTCAAAGCAAGGGTGGATGTTTTGCTTGCATGCTTTCTTGCCTGCGTGCTAGTCCTCAGATTCACCTCTGGTGCAACACCTGCTGACTGTATAGAGGTCAGCATGGCAGCTGAGCCTTTTTGATCCACGTACCTGTGGACATGTCCGCAAGCATTAGTGGAGGTTCGGGGCTCGAACCCACGACCGTCCGTGCCGCAAGCACAGCGCTAAAAAGAGCAGTATTCAGTCATACCGAATTTACCCCTCGAAAATGAAAAGCGGTAAAAAGAAGAATTGCCAAACATTTTGTGGTTAGTGTGTTTATTGAAACTTACAAATTGTTTTGTTTATATAAAGGAAATTTCAACAGTTGTCGGGGGCACATCGTCGGGTCTGCTTCATCACGGGACAGAAATCCAACACTTTAGTAACCCTAGAATATAAAGTAACAGGTCGTAACGTTGAATGTTGGCGTGTCACTGACAAACGAATCAGGTGATTCGCTATCAGCTAATTATCATAAAACTTCCAGAAGATTTTCCACAAACTTGTCAGCAATACCAAATATATCGGTGTTAAACACTGCTACTGAAGGGATTATTACTTTGGGACCCAATGGACAAATTTGTAATAAATTTAAGTGCCTCTGAATCTGTTTGTGCAATAAGAGTACCCGCAGAGGAAATGAATTAAATCAATATAAAATACTTTTTCAGAAGTGTTTGTTGTATTCTCAACTATTTGGTTTTCAGTTAAAAAGGTGACTTTCAGTCCGCGTAGCAAATAGATTACAAAAACATTTACAATTGACAGAAGATAGGTAAAATATGCCATATTTATATTTGACCTTGCCCTTCACCCAATGACCTTGATAATCAAACTTGATGAAGATATATATCTGTACAATAAAAAGGAAGTTCCTAGCTATGGCAGTTACCTGTCCCCACATACGGATAGTAACGAACTGTATTCCCTTACCTGGTCTGTTCTCCAAATGCTTTCTGTTTCAGTGTTTGTTGTATTCCCGACTCATTAGGTCTCAGCAGAAACAACCCGTATTCCATAGAGGAAGTCGGGATAATTCCTGCACAAAACAATGAAAGAAATTAAACATTTATTGGTTATCAGAACTGGACAATTGGTATTGTTGATCTCACAGCATACAACTTTAGTGAGTATGTTTGAAGTGACCTTGAACTTACCGGACTCCAGATAAGCGTAGTTACTCCATGATCCAGCGAAGACTAAGGAATCAGCGTCCGGATAGACGTCGAAGTACGCGACCTCATCCAGATCAAAGTTCTCCTGGTCAATGTTCAGGATTCTCAATCCAGCCTGGAATGAAAAAAATAGTATCTGAGTGAAGATAAATGGATAAAAATCTTGATCTATGTTTTGCCTTTTCTTGAATTGTTTCATATAGCACTTGTTAGCCTGACCTTTGGTGCTGTTGGGTGATGACTTGGGAGTTCAACACTCAGCCAAAACTGATGTACTGGTTGTGTGATACTTACCATGTAATTAGATTGGAAGGCTCTGTCTCCTCTAATGTACTGGTTGTGGTCCACAGCAGTCACACTAGATAGGTAAGTGTTCTCCAACACAGGTGCATCTAGGTCACTGACATCCCACAAGTAAGTGATGGTGGTGCTGAATAATTAACAAAGATCACCGCTACTTGGTAGCGAAACTTTGATATTTACGATGATTATAAATATAAACAGTGATACTAATTGCAACCAATCTAATTTAAACAAAACATTTACCTTGTCTCATCAAATTCATCATCCAAAAGAACAGTTGTGTGGTCATCTGTGATCCAACCCTGTAAAATAAAATGTCAGATCTACAGCTAAAAGCTAAGCACAAATTTTGTGTCTGCAAAATTTGTGTTTGTAAAGTGCAATTGTTGGATGATATTGTGATATAATTTTTCCCTTTGTCCAAATGTGTACCTGATGAGTGTATCCAACTCCATCATAAGTTGTTCTGGAAAGCATAAACATGTTGTTCTTGTCTGTTACATCCACAATGGTCAGAGTGTCTGTGTTGTAGCCAAAGCAAATCTACAACATGAAAAACTGAATTATAATTTATGTTTCCAAAATCTCATCTAATTTTTGGTGTTCTTCTTTGCAGGTCAAAACATATTGTACCTCTTGTCCTACATGTTCAGTATCAGGTCCATTGTAAACAATACACTGAGCATCATGGGTGTAACCATCATCTCCATAGCAACCAGCAAACACAGGGTTAACAGGGTCACTCACATCAACAGCCAGGAGACCCCCTGAAAGACCAGTACAAGGAAAATGTTTAAGATAGATCATTTTGATGTTGATTTGATTATTCACAAGAAAAATACTTCAGAACCAATATCAAAATATTGTATGTAAATTGATTAAAGAGTTGAATGTAGGTGAAAGAGACCAAAATTTTCTGGTTAATATTTCTCACCAAAACAGGTTACTCCAGGGTAGTCCTGAGTGGCTCCCACAGCATAAACGAAATCTGTATCTTCGTTTGATACGATGTTGTGTGCGTTACCGAATTCCTCAAACGTAGCAGTCGCCTCTACTTCCTGGAAACCATCACTGTCTCTCAACAGGCTCAGGTCATATACCTAAAGAATAGAACACTGTCCTCACACACACGATCATCGACACTGTATTACATACTAATGTTTCGTGCAGATTTCCTGTTCAGCAATATGATCATTCACAACCTGCATGGATTAGATATTGACCTGCATTCCATGTGCACTGGCCTCCGATACAATGAAAGCATGATCATTCACCACTTTAATGTCTCTCCACAAACTTGAAGTTGTGCTGAAATGAAAAAACTGACAAAGTAGCATTTAACCGTTCAATTAATTTTTTTAAAAATTCTTAATCAATTTTAGCAATTGAAAATAAAATATTTGAGGGGAGGAAAGTACTTTTCTAGTGTGACAACAAAATATTGAACAAAACTGATAAGAAGTAATGTTTGTGTGTTTCTTATTTGCTGGGAATGTTGTGAAATATTGCACATGACAATAAAGCTTTGACAGGTGACTTTTTATTTCATATTTTTTTTGCGCGGACTCACCCTGTCGGAAGATGAAAAAAATTCTAAGTGGCCTGTCACTTTTGATTCCGAGTTTTGTAATGGTTATCTGTGAGAATGTGTTTTTGAAAACTTGGTTTGAACATAAAATTCTAAATGAATTTTAAAAATATTAATCAAATTCTTATGAAGTTGTAAAGCTTTAGTCGACGTTTATTGATATAGTCAGAAATTCCTTAACTTCGGCAGGGTGACCCACCATATCATGTGATAACTTACTGAGTCGGTAAATAAGCGACGACAACTGGGTTCTCTGGGTCGGTGATTCTGACGAAAGACGTTCCAGAGTTGACGCCGATGATGGCGTATTCGTCTCCGTTCTCTGGGTCCGTCCAGCCCCACATATCGTTACCACCAGCACTGAAACAAAGATATTCTGACGCTAGAAACTGTTATAAAAGATTAAAACATTTAGTAGTCGTCTATTCAGAAAATGTGAGATTATCTGAAAGAAGCATACAGAGTGGGCTTTGTAAGTAATGGATAAAAGCCGAGCTTAAGGATATTATTAGCTCTGAATCCACTATTGAACACCAACACCATTACCACTGTCTGGGCGAGATCATTTTAGCCAATTAACTAACAGAAGGAATTCAACGTTTCATGCACGGTCGTCTGGTCAATCAAATTATTGTTTGGAATTCTACAAAAATAGCACATCTGGGGATGATATTTCAACTTCTTCTAACTTGATTTGACATGATTTTATTTCACTTACGCTGCACCACCGGATAGATCATCTAAATCCACAAAGTACGCCAGATCAATGTTACTGCAGGGAAACGTTCTACCGTCGATGGGGCCAGCCTGACCTGTAAAAAGACCGGTGGATATTGTAATAAACGCATTTGCTGCCAGACCTGAATTTGTATTACAAATATATGTCGGAACTGGGATTTCCGGTCCCATATCCTGTTTATCTGCCTCTCTGCAAGAAGAACACTGACTGGCGGGACAGGAGCCTCACTACAATATATATATGTATTCAATATATATATTCGATATACTTTTACATAACTCTCGACAGAGATCTACTGCAATCTAGTTTTTCACGGTAAGCAGATCTGAGAGATCTTGAAATGAGTTTCTACTCCTTGCTAGCTGTTAATTATTGATAATAAAGGAAGCAGGAACAAGGGTGGGTAATCCTAAACAACCCTTACCTGTAAAATTTAGATTGTGGCAGTTTTATAAAAACATTTTACATCTGTGAGATCTGTCAGATTTGCGTATCATGAAAAAGCTACCAAAATTTTACATAATAGTTCTTAGTGCACTTGACTTTTGTATCATGACGGCCAATCAGCGACAAGGTATCATGTGACTTTGAATTCTTGCCTTTTTCATCCTTACTCTAAGGTCATAAACAACATAGTAAACCAAAGGATAAAACATTTACCATCAATACATTCTGCTGGACCATCACTCTGTTTCATCACTAATTCCGGACATGTTCCCTCGGCCTTACACTGCACCATGCGCCGGTACCGAGCCTCTTTCTCTACCATCAACCTCTTCATCCGCATCAGACCCAGGTCCACCTTCCCGGAGGCTCCCGCAACGTCATGACTCTGTCGGTACCAACGGAAAAAAAACCAGTGGAAATTCTGCTTAGCTCTCTAAGTTTTCCACAATCAAAGATGACAATAAAGGCATACCTGCTCTTGGGACCGTGCATTTCTCTTTTCATTTTATTTCTGTTTTAATTAGAAAGTACCAGTTTGCAGATGATGTTTTTGCTTTCAATGTAAGTCTGAGAAAGGATCACCGGGTCTCTTGATTTGAGGCTCTCACCCCCTTGTTGTCCCCCTCTCTCTCTAACTTCTTATTCACACTACAAGGGAATGAGACCAAGACAGGTACAGGGAATGGGGCCGGGAGCAATGGGAACAAAGATATTGTACAAACAAGTTTGCACTGGTCTGAGACAGGGAAAGAACCAGAACCCATTGTGCTTGTCCAGTTTACTGTTACCTGCACGAGTCCTGTTGCCGTGCTATGTGAATACGCTATCGAGTTTTCCCTTAATGGTGGGTTAACAAATTTGTTGAATTACTTAAATGTAAGTTAAACTACTGGTAGTGAATACTGGTAATCAATCCAAATGGTTAATAGTAAATTCACCACGCCTAGCTCTTTAGCATCTATTACGGGCCATTGTTGCTCATTTAGTGATTACAGTTATTGACTACCACTAGTTTGAGCTACGTTTAATTAATTTAACAAATTTGTTAAATGACGTATCCTATGATTAAGAGAAAACTCGTAAGGTACAAGGTTTGTAACTCACTTGAACATTACTTTCACTGCATAGTTTACTCGCCCGACATTCACTCCAGTCCTGCCAACTCGTCACTCTACAACCTGGGTAAAATAGAAAAATTAATTCACAAATAAAGTAGCCCTGCATGGCAACGGTGTCCAAGCTCTCGAATGACGTCATGATGCCAGATTATGACGCTAAATATGTGTACAAAAATAGCATTATTTCATCAAGGGGATCACTTAATTCTCGAATTTTCAGTCGGGAGCTAATAAATTCTGATAGTTCTTTCATAATTTTCTCCTTTTTGCCAATCATTTTCAGTTACAGGAATTTCATATTGAGTTGGTAGGCAATCGTCAATTGACTCGGGAGAAATGATATTTTTTCTCTTTCAACATTCAGGATTGTTGAAAAATTCTCTTTGGACAAGAAGTGTTTTCAAAAAGCCACACACCTGTATTAAATGTTTATTTGAAGATGGATACATTTAATCTGAAAAAAAAAGAATGACAGGATAAAAGTGTGCACTTACGTGGGGTACTAACGGTAACGCCAACCAAACACAGCGCTATCATAAACCTCATCGCCTCACGATGTAGAAATGCGTCAATTAATTAAAGCGGAAAATCTTCATTTGCCAAATTGTACCAGAATAAGTCCCGTGTTACATTAAATACTATGTATCCATGGAAACCTAACAGGTGTGCTGATAAAGAATATAACAAAAGCAAATTACTCACAATCGCGTAATTAGCTAAAAGCAGGGCGGAGTTGGGGGGGGGGGAGGGGTTAGACGATTAAAGCTCTGTGTGACCTTTATGTATAGCGTGATATATGCAAAAAATGATGTGTAACTTTTTGGCGCAATACAAGAAATGAACACGAAACATAACATCACAATTGACGAATAACCATTGTTGTTCCATGGGCTTTTATGAATAAAATAACATTACGAATTATCGACTTTTCCCTCAAAGGAGATGCATTCTGTAGAATTCTACAGAATCACGAGGAAACAAAAACAATCCAGTAGCAAAATGTTTCGCCAGTGGGAGTTGAACCCAGGTCCTCTGACTTTCATGCCCTGCATGCTACTGTTTGAGCTAATTCCTTATTTACTGGAAGGCTCAGACCTTTGGGTCCTTATCTAGTCATGCTCTATTGATTCCAAAAAGGCCAAGAAATGATTTCCTGAAATGAGTTTTGCTGAATTCAATGAATTCAGTGAATCTGGACAAAATCCAAAAGTGGTACGGTTACCACGGATGCAACATATGTGATAACAGGTAAATTCCTAGATGTAATGGTAAAAATAAAATTGTCCACAATACATCTTAGTGAGGTTGATTGTAAAGGAAACCTTACCAGAGATAGTGATTGAAATTTACCGTTTTGAATGACCATTTGTTGCTAGTCAGGTACTACCTCTGAGAACCATACCATTGTTGGATTTTTTCATGACTCACTGAATTTACAGAAAATCATTTGCGGAAAATCTGTTGATGACTGGATTTGACATCCGTTTTGAGGCCCAGCCGGATGGGAGTTTGGGGAGGGGTGGACGGGAGTTGGAGGAAGGGACGGATGGGGGTTGTGGGAGTTGCATGGATGGGGGTTGGGGGAGGGGCTCAACAGGGGTTGGGAGAGGGGGCTGGATGGAGGTTGAGGGAGAGGGGTGCACAGGGTTGGGGAGGGGTGGATGGGGGTTTTGGGGAGCAGTGCTGGACGGGGGTTGTGGGAGGGCCTGGATGGGGTTGGGGATAGGGGT
>JBCAUG010690430.1:0-13585 GCA_038406175.1 Haplosyllis leylae | reverse complement strand
CACAAGTCAAGTTATCCGCCAGATATGACACCACTCATCATGGCTGCTCATCACAACTGCTTCTCAATCGTAAAACATTTGTTGGATATGGGAGAAACAATTGAAAAGCCACATCCACCAAGGTAAAAAAGATATTACCAATTTTATTCAGAATTTGTCATTCATTGATCGAAATGGATCAATATTTGTTGTCATATTGTAATTTTATTGCAAAAAAATAGCATTTTATCAAATTTAGTTTGTTTACTTACTGTAAAAATATATAACAGATGCAAATGTAAAGCCTGTATAGCCGCAGTAAACTCAATGGATCAGTTGACCAGGGCGAAATCGAGATTGGCAACGTGGAAAGCCCTGGCATCAGAAGCGTATGTATCCCTCTCGTCCAGAGATCCAATACTCACAGCGTTTCTTACATGTGAGCAGATCCATCCAGTCTCCAAGCTAGAAGTCCATTACAAGGTGAGCATTAAGTATATATATTGACTTTTCACTACCAAAGCCATACGTTTAAACGACCAAAATGCATCGCAGGAAGAAGAATCTTTCGACACATGGCTGTATTATTAGCTCTTTTTTTTGGTAACACCATGTCAAACTTTTTGTGAGGAAATGAGAATCATTGCTAATCAGCCGGTAGACTATATTCCCCCAAAATCTTAGGAACACTGATATTCGGAGATCTTAGATATATGACAGGAAACATTTCAATTTATGTCTATTTTACCGATTGGATTTTGTCAGTGGGAATCAGTGGTGACAGAGCAAATGTTTTTTTTTATTTTGTGAAAAAAAAAGATCTGACGCTGTAACAAAATCGACACAGTCGTCCAACATTCCTTGAACAGATTCAGAATATTTGTAGAAGGAGTATGACGCCTTGGTGGATGTTCTTCACAATTACGCAGCAGATCTGATTGATCACGTTTACACCGATGAAGAAATGACATACCTGGTGAACCGAGCTACAAAACACAAGAACCAAACGGCACACGATAAGCCACCACAACCGCTAGCCAGAATCAAACTAGCAATACGTTATGGACAAAAGAGGGTAGCAGTACAATTCTGAAGTCCTTACATTGAGTGACTGGTCCATGCCTTAATCCCATCGATTATTCTGTTGCATAGACAGCACCACGGAATAGCTTTAATTGGTCCTGTTGCATTTTAAAGTGCATAGATATATATGTTTCTATCTCAGTTTGTAGCCCACCCGATGTGCCACACGAAAGTTTCAGACGCTATGCTCGGAAGATTTGGGAACCCACGTGCAATTCCACCATTCAGGAAGCTGTTTGAGATGACGTTTTTTGTAGTAACTTACCCTTTACTTGCGCTTATATACTGCTTGGCACCCTGCTCTGAGGTAAACTATTCCAATTACATTGGGTCCCGCTTATAATGAGTAAAATTGTACAAAAGAAACTGTTCGTTGTAGATCTAAGTGGGAGCTCAATTATAACCATTAAGGATCCTGATCTTACGGGGTTCTTTTTGAAAGGAAACTATTTTAACATGTTTTTAATGTATGTATTCTATGTATTTTCATGAATTTTTCTCTTCTTTAAAACCAGGTTGGTAGGATCCCACAACTGCCTGTTGTGAAGTTTCTCTCTCATGCTACATCGTATTTTATTTTCTTGGCTTTAGTGATTAATTTCAGGTTTGTAAAAGTAAACCAGCTTATAAGGAAATATGTTCTTACAAACGTTTTTCATGTGCCTTATTTAGCTATCTTCCTACAAAATAGTTTTTCAGGGGTCAAGACAGCACTTGGAGATAAAATAGTTAACATTTCCAGTTTAGAGAACGCTTTAGCGGAATTTGCAGTAAAACATCCACAAGTCGACACGGGAAGAATTCTTAACCTACACCTCAGAAATAACGCTCCCAAAATAGACATTTTGATTATGCAGCTATTTGTCATGGGTAAGTGTGATTGTAAATTCAAATGACCAAAAATGCATATTTCACACTGAGACAATTTAGATTGAAGAACAGAATGGGAGTACACTGTCGAATTACTGTTTTTCTCGAATTAACGTTGTCAAATCATACATTTCGTCATGGTTTACGCATAAATGAGGACTAACTGCGGTCCGTCTTTCGTGGAGGTGTCATGTTCTAAGTTTTGTCTGGTGAGTGAAACATGGTTGATTTTAAATGACATTCATACAATACAAACATTCAAATATTGAGCAGTGAAAGTTTCACTGAGTGGCTCTTTGGATGCAAAGGACGTGAAGGTGCAAAGGGCGTGAAGGTGCAAAGGACATCCCTTGTGCCCTTTTTCTCCTGAAACCCTTTTTGCCCTTTGCTCCCTTCATGCCATATTTGCCCTTCATGCCCTTTTGACCTTTCATGCCCTTTTTGTCCTTCGTGCCCATTTCATCCTTCTCACCATTTGTGTCCTTTTCACTCTTCATGCCCTTTGTTCTCCTTTTACCATTTGTTACCTTCTTGCCCTTTGCACCTTTTTGCCTTTTATACCCTTTTTAACCTTTTTGACCTTTTCACCTTTCTCACCCTTCTCACCCTTTTTGTCCTTTTCACCATTCTCACCATTGCACCCCGACTTGGCACCTGGCCTTTGTGTACCTACACCCTGGAGGTAGAGGTGTTCCCATCACCCCTGGCATAAATGGTCTGGATTTGAGCAGGGTATAATGGTAGGGTACAAAGGGAACAATGAGTGTGAAGGGTATGAAGGGCATGAAGGGTGTGAAGGGCATGAAGGGTGCAAAAGCAGTCTAAATAAGGGTTTCTTGTGCCCACCACCACTGAGTACAAAAAGTTCCAACCTAATTACAGCTTTTAGTGTTGAGGTGTTCCCACCACCTCCAATTAGAACCAACACCCTACCTATATTCACAGAACAGCAAATGGCATTCATATGTCCCATCCAAGGGCCCAAAGTGTTGGGGCAAAAAGCCAAAACCAACCACAAAGGTGACTCTAATGAGCCACCAATAAACAATCGTGTTTTTCATATTTTTGTTTTGAAATTAGATGAATTCATCTAATTAGTTGAATTAGACAAGTGCTTCATGGATACGAGAATCTATTATCTATGAATAGTAATTTGTCCACAGATAATGTATTTAGCTATCTATGGATAGTGCAAATTCATTTTGTACTATCCATGTATAATGCTACATTATCCATGAATAGCGAACTTGCCAACGAAAAATGCAAATGAAGAGTTCACCTACCTTGCAGTTGATTTTAGAAAATATTATTTTCAAAGTTTTGGAAAAATTGATAAAGTGTTGAATGTGTCGTGAGAACATATAAACATTATAAAACTACTGCAAAATTGCTGCTAGGCGAAAGGTTTTTTAACTAAGAGAAATTTTATTAAAGTATATTACATATTTTATCTACAAAAATAAAATAAAAATAAATGTAAGTGGGGATTCGTGCAACCAAAGTTTTCAACAGAAATTCAACAGAAGAAAGCTGTTAGTTATTTTCATAACAAAAAAAAAATACAGTTCTAGATCAAGATACTTCTAATTCTAATATTAAACTTTCATTTATTTCATCTCAAGAAAAACTGGTATTCTAAGTGTGTTGCCACTGCTGACTATTTTGAACCAGAAAAATTCTTTGCATGAAGAGTCCCTTGAAATGAATTGTTGGCTTTTGTGATTAATAAGAACTTACTTTGTGACGTTACAGAAATTAAAGCATTTATTTAATAATTTTATCAAGGTAATTTTCTCAAAAACTGTGGACAAGTCTATAAGAAAGGGATTAAGGCGTATGCAAGAAGATATCACAACCTTCTAGACACGGTTGCAACCATGTGCTACATCATTACTGGGTCGCTTTACTTTGTTGTTATTTGGAAGGTAAATAGTGTATGATTGTCATTTTATTAAGCACAGGTCGGATTCAATTTAAAGTTCTGCTTAGTTGCCAACGCCTAAAATCTGTTCTGACTAGCAGTCACCCATAGACACAATGCTGAAGGAGCATTATTTAAAAAGTCTTTTGGAATGGCAATAGGATATGATAACATCAAAAAATAACTTGATAATGTGCTCAAACCAGTGGTAAATGTTTCCAAAATCTTATATTGAACCAAAAGTTAGACAATAAACATTTTTTTCTGCAAACACTCAAAACTAGTCAGCATTAAAATAATGTAGTTAGAACCGATTGGTAAATGATAAATGAAAAACTAAATACAACATATTTAAAATTTAACACTGGCATAATTTTCTTCTGTTAAAAGCCTGGACAAAAATTTAAAAGTAAATTGTGAAAATTTCAATAATTTAATGATATACATTCCTGTGTGTAATATACACACATTAATTTAACTAAAATCTAAACACTTGTACATTAGACAGCCAGGATGTCCTATGCATGTGAACTTACTATTTCATTTATAATTTTTTACACTTTTTTGTGGTTGGAAATGACTGTATTTGCTGTATTCGATTGTTCATGTAAAACCAGTAATTCGCCACATTTGAAACATAATATGAGTGCCTTGCGGTGAGAAAATTTCTTCAAAAGTGATTCAACTTGTACCTCTGTATTGGGTCTTAAGACATTCTGTATCTTTTTATTAGAGACCGGCAGCTGTGATCTTCTTCAGTAACGCGACGGGTTGGCAAGCATTGTTTGAAGGGAAAACACAGGCAAAGACTCATTTCACCTTTCTTGTATCAGGTTGAAAACCATATTCTTTTCAGAAAAAATGTCTTGACAAGTGGATGACAGTTACACATTCCATCTCATATGATTATTAACCCTAAGGAAACGTTCTTATAATTTTATCATTCTTAACTTTTTGCTGAATAAGTTTCTTGCTTTTTTCCAGAGACTCAGTTTTTTTTTCAGATAGATATTTCTGGTCTTCCTATGACCCTGAGTACATCGCAGAAGGTTTCTTTTCCATTGCTAATATATTCACGTTTGTAAAAGGAACGTATCTATTTTCCTTGAATGAAGACCATGGTACAATGCAAATTTCCCTTGGGCTCATTCTCAAGGTCAGTAGTAGGCAATGCTTTTCTATCAGTTGATCTTTGCTCAAGAAAAAGACAAAAGACACCCAGAACTGTAAAGCAAATGTCGTTTATTATGCATCTTAAACATATGATCAAGTATTTTGCACATATGTGCAAAAGAAATGGATAACATTGCATCCAAAATGGTCATCTGGCACTGTGTACAAAAAGGATAGTGTCAGTGAGTAAACTGCTTGGCCTTCGATGGAACTGTTGTGATTCAGAATAACTGCATTTAGGTTATCACAAGAAAAAGTTAGTTAAGTAGAGAATGAGTACCCAAATTGGTGAACGATTCATAGAGATATTCCCTCTTGTGATGAAAAACTTGGAAAGTTTATTCCTTGTGGGAGTTTTCACTTCAAATAGAACCATAAATTTCTTTTTTCGCAGGATGTTTTTAGATTCTTTTGCTTCGCTTCTATATTTTTTGTGGGATTTCTGGTTGCGCTGCACAATTTGTATTGGTATTTTTCACCGTCGATCATCAGTGAGTCTTTCATGCCAACAACCAGCGATTACAGTACCGCCTTAACAAGTCCAGCCGTCATCAGTTTTGCGAAGTAAGGAATTTTCTTCTTGGAATTTTTCCCATCAGAAGAATTGTTAGTTAACGTAAATTATTGCGACGTAATTTATTTTGTAGACTTCGGCAAACTATGCAGATTCTCTTTTGGTCGTTGTTCGGTACCGAGGAGTACCAAGTGACACAGCTTGAAGTGTTCCGAGCAGAGTTCACAGAGTCGGTCGGAACCATACTTTTCGCTTTCTACCACCTGATCTTTATATTAGTATTTATTAACATGATCATAGCCTTGATGACGAGATCAATGGAAGCTGTTGAGGTAAGTCTAAAACAGCACTGGGACGAGCCGTAGTGGCCGAGTGGTACACAGTGCTGTGCTTGTCGCACAGACCGTCGTGGGAGCCCAAACCTCCACCAATGCTTGTGGACATGTCTGCAAGTATATGGATCCAAAAGGCTTGGCTGCCATGTTGACTTCAATAAATTCACCAGATGTCACACCAGAGGTGACTCTGAGGATCACACAGGCAAGAAAGCATGCAAAAGGATCCATTCTGGCTTTGAAACCCAGGGCAGACATCACCAGAAGTCCAAAACAGGGGTATTAGTGGCCCCACGAAAAGGACTTATGTCCTTCAAATTTTCTTTGAAAAAGTCTAAAACAGTACTTAATTGTCCTTGTAAGACCAAAAACTACACAACTATTTCGGGTACTCCAAATATCCGCTTTCAGAAAACTGCACGTTGTTGGAGGGTGCTCGTTGTAACCGAACGCGTTGTAGGGGGACCCAGTGTAACATTTCTGATTGATATCAATATCAAAAAGTTTAGAAAACAACAAGCACTCTGCTTCTAGGGAACTATTTGCATGAATTTATGAATCGTTGTACACATTACCCAGTGTGCTATTTTTTGTTCTCACCGTATTTAAAACGTCTTTTTAAAGTAGATATACGTTCGAAACAATTGAGAAGACACCAAAGTAGATTAAGTTACTAAAATATAATTGGAGTAATTAATCTTGACATTAACATAGTTCACTCCAAATCAGTGAGGTAGTTTTCACAAACAATTTGTCATTCACAATACTTCAGAATCAGATGGCTATTTTCATATTTCAGAAAGATAAAGACCTGGAATGGAAGTACGGTTTAACTATGTTGTACATGGATTATATTCAGCATTGTTCTACCCTTCCATCCCCTCTGAACTTGATCCCAAATCCACGATGGATTATCAATAAAATCACAGGTCATACATGCAATGGCTGTTACAATACCGTACGAAATGAGGTAAAGATCAATGCAGACGACACAACTGGGACGGCGACAAAATTGGTATGACACCCCAGTTATTTAATTGATTTCATTGCGTGCTTTAGGAATTGTTGAATGCTTATATTTATATCTATCTATACATAGATCACAGATCAAATTGTTCTGAAGGTGTAGGAAATTTATAATTGTACTTGCAATTTATTTTATCAGGAATTTTGCAGCATCTCTGAGCCAAAACCTATTTCTGAAATAGAAGACCCATATGAGGTAAAACAATTTCTGTTATTTCGTTCTGAAACAATGAAACCATTGTTTTAAAGTGTCACACATCATACAGAAGGAACTGGCTGTAACGAGGTTTACAATGCGTTGTTTCTGCATCTGATCACAAATAAGGGGAATGTTTGTGTAAAAAAACTGAGGGAGGCTAAGGACAAAATTTAGACTCACATAAAAGATTCTGCTAAGAACAACTTTTGTAAGATCAGCTAAATTTTACTCTGTAATTTTTCTCCCAGGTAGTCATCAAATGGATCATAGACAGATACATACGGCACCAAATGCAACTAAGAAACAAAGGTAGACTAATTCATTAGATTTAGATCTAATTTCATCGTGTTGTCAAAATAAACTTCCAGTGTTTGCAATGGGCAAATTCCACTTGGTAAATTATAGATTCTTCATTAACATACCATCAACAATCTTACCGCTCGCACTGCCACCACTGACAAGACCAACAATAGATTTTTTATAATCACAATTTGTCAACATCATCATGTGAAAACCTTGCAAAACTTTACACTAAACCGCAAGACAATATTTCAAAGCCCAGTAAACTTAGATCTATTACTTTCGATGAAGATAACATTTATCTCATTTTGACTTTATGATCACAACAGTTACATTTGTGTCACTTTAGCTTCTCTTGATGACATAAAGAGGGATGTATCCAAGTTTAGATGTGAACTACTCAACAGCTTCAGTTCAAGTCTGAGTTCTAACATTGAATTCAAACAGGAGTTATCTCTGATAAAAGAAAAGCAACACACACTGGAACAAAAGACAGATATTATACTAACAAGTCTACAGGCATTAAGAAGATCGTTGACCAAGATTACTAAAGAAGAATCCGAATGTAAACCAAGTTAAGAAGAACACTAGTTCAACTTGATTTCAACCTAAATTGCATTATTGGTAAATGTTTAATGTGACAAGCTATTCAACTGGAAGTAGCTGCTTTTCACCAACCAATAAGAGCAAATTGAAATCCACGATCCAACCAATAGGAAGCATTTGCTAAGTCCATAGTAAAGTTTGTGTTTTCTCCTATTGGTGTGCTCAAAAGAACTCTGAAGCATCCTGATCCAAGACAAGACTTCATTTAGATGTGATTATTTTACAATGTATCTGTGTCTGGTCTGAGAATAGAGAGAAGTAGGGAGTCTTGGATAGAACAAAGTGTGAGCCTATAAGATATTACTTATGGACTGTTACTCCCGACCTTCCTCTCTTTAAATTGTTTTGTTTCGTCTTTCTTAAATATCTCAAGAACAGTAAATCGATGACCTCGACCAACGTTAACAAGCTGCCTCCAAGATACAGACCAATGCTGCCTCCAATGTCACCTGAAAAAGTTATCAACAGAAGAGGTGATTTTTTGATAGCAACAGTTGAAGATCCCTGAAGAATAATTTTATGGAAGCAGTTGATTCAATTTTCTAAGTAAACATTGTTCACCAAGGTACGTGTACATATGCTGGGCTTGATCACAATATACAACAATCACTTGTTCAGGAAAAATAACTTACACAGCAGATTTACAGCGTTGTCTGATTTCACTTGTGTGATTTGAATTGAACTAAGTTCTTTGAAGTACACGGATAAGATTGCCAAGTTCGGTCTGAGAGAAAATGAAATCGGAATTAATCGAGTGTTTGCATAATTCGTCATGTCCTACCAAATCCCAAGAGGATTCTGACAGAATTGACATTCTATGGGTTACTTCAATTAGGTGTCAATACTGGCATAATCCTACCAGGATTTGGCAGAAAAGTACTAATTATATAAAAACTCAAATAATAAAATAGGAACAGTATGATTTGTCACTCTTAAAATCTTGAGATAAATATATTCTACCTGAGTACTTCATTAGCATATTGCTGACTGATCATAATGTATTCCTGCACTTGGTCGTTCCCATGAACTTCAGCATATAAATCCAGATAGCTGTGCATATTTGATGGTAATGGATAGAAATAGGCTAATTTACTTATTTGTTGAAATAAAAGTGCTGCTGATAGTGTTGTCGTAAGTTTTACATAGATATACTAGATGTAATGCATCATAATAATTACATGTGTGTAATTATTTGGTCTCTACGTTCAAGCCAAAAAAATAAGGGTTGATCTAAGATCGTCGGTATATAGCAACAACTGTAATTTTGCCAAAATATCGGGGAAAAAGCATCAAAATGCAATAGCCATTTATGTTTGAGATTTTCCGTAATTAGATATATGCACAAAGTTGAGATAGATCATCGAACTCCAAAAGTCAATTTGCATAACAATTCATTAAATATCCCCGAAGTAAGACTTGCGAAGTTAGCTCAGAGAGGTGACATCAGATTGAATCCAAAGATGTCTTAAGTTCGTCACTAAAGGTACGTTTTACTGATTTTTGGTGACTCGTAGTGGTACCTTATTGATGGAATTGGGGTTGCTGCACGATTTTTTTGGGAATTTTTTGCACACGAGGTGAAAAATATTATTTTTGCATGGAGGGGACCACACGCAAGGTGGGATTGAAACGAACCTTGATACGGAAGGTGGGAGGGGGGCAGTGGGGTGGTGGGGTTGGGGTGGGGGGGCATTCATGTGAGGTGCCTTTTGTACATTAGGTACCTTTTGTACTCAAGGTACGCAAGGTGCCTTTTGTACGCAAGATGCCTTTTGTACGCGAGGTATGTGAGGTGCCTTTTGTATGCAAGATGCCTTTTGTACACAAGGTATGCAAGGTGCCTTTTGTATGTGAGGTATGCAAGGTGCCTTTTGTACATGAGGTACTCAAGGTGCCTTTTGTATGCGAGGTGCCTTTTGTACACAAGGTGCCTTTTGTACACTAGGTATGCGAGGTGCCTTTTGTATGTGAGATGCCTTTTGTATGCGAGGTGCCTTTTGTACGTGAGATGCCTTTTGTATGCAAGGTGCCTTTTGTATGCAAGGTACACGAGGTGCCTTTTGTATGCAAGGTGCCTTTTGTACGCGAGATATGCGAGGTGCCTTTTGTAAGTGAGGTACGCGAGGTGCCTTTTGTATGCGAGGTGCCTTTTGTACGCAAGGTACGAGTCACCTAGTGAAATTGTTCACTCCTTGATATTTATACTATGCCTTCCTAAGTAAAAACTCAAATGTTTACTTTATCAATAATAGGTGATATGATGGCTTGTGCATGTTGAAATACACCAATATGGAACTACGACAACGGAATAATTGTGTTTACCTGTTCATGTTCTTGGCCGCTTCATTGTCACAATCAGTGGTAATGGTGTACATCCAACTCAATAGATCAATTACATTCTCTATATTGATTGTATTATTTAATTCTATCAGATGAAATCTTGTCCAAAACGTTGTTGCTTTCAGATCATGCAGGATGGATCTGGTTCTTGTGATATAGCTGTTTACAAAAAATTCTATCATCATTACTTTTTTCTTTAATATCAACAGCCCAATGCTGCTCAGTGTTATTTATTATGAAAGCTTACTTTTCAAAATGTCCCAGTTTCCGCACTAGATCAAATGTTAATCTACTAGTGAAGTCTTCAAGGTAATTGTTCTTATAATCATCGATAAAGTTGAATAAAAAGGAGTTGTGTATTGTTGTATTCACACCGTCAATGAGACTGAAAATTACTGTGATGTTCAAAACTGTTTCATTAATCATCTGTATAACTGTCTCATTTTCAGTGGATATCATCTGATAAAAGCCAATTCGTAAAGATGTCGCAAGGTGGACCAATCTGACTGTTCCATTGGGGTCATAATAATCGGGAGACGATGACGAAAGTAAATAATAAAGCTATAAAAGACAATTAGAATCGGTGAAGAGTACAGACAGCTGTCGAACCTTTTCATTGAACTGTACCGAATCACTTTTTGGAAACGGGGTAGCCAGAAATATGTTTGTTTGGACATTTAACGGTCAGGTGAAATGGTATTTCAATGGCGTGGGATTGCAAATAGCAATGACTACGGAAGCTAAGAATGACATACTTACAATACCAGTACGTGCAGATATGTGCGATAAATGATCATTATAGGTCGAGTTTATTTGATAAATGGCCGTCCAATCCTAATTGATGTAAAAACAAAAGCATTTTGATGTTGGTGTTTAACAAGAAATATCTAGTCCATAAAATCATCAATGCAGATCTATAGTTTTGTTTTTTAAATCTGACATATCTTGTTTTAAATACAGAAGTTGACCTTTAACATTTTTCTAAGTCTATTGAAAATTCACCTGAATGTGTATTGCCGCTTCATAGTTTTGTGGTTTTTGTCTGTTAAATATGTTCTGGTAAGATGAGTGTTGTGAGAGCAGGGCAGTTGATACCACAACACGATATTCATCTCTCTCACAACGAGGACGACAGGAACAAATTGATGTAAAATTAGGGTGTGTGCTCAAATAGTCTGCGAAACAAAAAGAAAATACATAATTTCAACTGGTAAACAATTTTTCTGAAAAGAAGTTGGATCAGCATCAGGTTGTTTCGAACAATGAACTATGACACAATAGGATTTTTCAAAACAGGAGAATCATTTTAAGGCACACCTTGATGATAAAGACTGCACGTAATCCTCTCCAAGAGGCTGCAAGGCCGGACGTCCTTTCTCGAAATTTCTGCAATGGTAAAAATGTACAGGAGTCACTGCAAAGTAATATGCGTACAATGACCTTACCTTATTCCTAGTGAAGTTGCTACGCCACTGGAGTCTTCTACATTCTGTAGGATGTGCTAAATACCGGCAAGTCACTTTCCACAGGTGCCCTCCTGGTGCAACAAACAGCTTTGTTGACTGGCTAGCACAGAGCAGCCAATCCTAATAGAGATCTAGGGTAGTTAAGATATGGTAGGACTAGAAATATTTGCTTACCACTCACTGGAAATACCTTAACATAAATGTCTGAGTCCTCATGCTGGGGTACAATTACACCTGGAGCACTTTGCTTTTCATTTACATCCTTGACATACCACTAAGTAGAATATACCAGATTTTAATATATCCCGATTTTTTACAATTGCTGACTTTTAACTTACACCACATTGGACAACACTAAACATTTACTATATTTCCAGATTTATAAACTCAAAAAAAGAAAAATGAAATCTCACTTGGCATGTGAAATTCGGTACAGTTACACTTTTCTATTACGTATTTAGTTGTACAAGTCAGCAAGCAAGTCATCAGGTCCTCATCAGGGTCGCATCTGCCGACGGGTGGTGGCAGTTCTGAAAACTAAAGAGCAAAGTTCTTTTGAAGTATACTTTTCAAAACGTTTACTAATTCATAAACTAAAGTGTCATTGATCAGCTAAAACCGGTACCTTTTCTTCATTGAGAGCCATAGTTGTTTTAGTTCCAGAAGAAACTAGTAACCCAACGTTAGACATCAGGGAAGCTGATTCATTCTGTCCGTGAATTCTCACTTTAAAACCTTGAAAATGACCAGAAATCTTGAAACAACATGCTTACTGACTACCACGGCTTATCCCGGCGAAACAATGAAGGAAAATATTCTCAGAATTACTTTACCAGCTGCATAGTTTTCTTTAGCCGGGTAGTACATGTATTCATACTGCTGTGCATCAAGAACCAGTTCCAGTCCACCAGGAGGTCCTATATTTTTAGTTGAATAAGTCAATATAAAGTTTTCCATCATGTGGCCAATGTAAAGCATAGTGATTTACCATAATAATATTCTACCTGCTGCTTGAGTTTCTAGAGGATCGTTCTCATCTGCATTGAATGTGTAGCAAAGTCCTGCGACAAAATGGAAAAAAAGTTGTCAGGTCTCACATTTAAATGTCAGAACAAGTAAATTGATGAATATAATGAATAAAAGTTTGATTCTGAGCTACCAATAGAATCCCAATTATCTCTAAAAGTTTTATTAAAACAAGGCAGCCTCACATTAACATTATGAGGCAACATCGACTGGGGAGCCCTGTGATTATTATGGCAGCCTAGCTGGGGGAGGGTCGGCAGGAATGGGGATGGGGAGGGAAGACTATGAGTCACTTGGTATGGGTAACCACTCCTTCCCCGCCCCTACACAGACCAGGCCTTACCAGGGGAAAGCAGGAGCGGTGGGTAACTTGGTTAGGGTACCCTTCCCCTCCTCCTGTAGAAACCAGACCTATCCAGGGTCACTTGGTTAGGGTAGTCACCATCCCCTCCGCCTGGACAAGACCTACATGGACTTGACCAGATCCAGACAAGATGAACCCTAACCCCTCCCTTGGATAGAACCTGCCTAGACAGGATCCTTGACGGGATGTTCCCCCTCCCCCACTGTGGATATAATCACACACACAGATGAAATCATTATGACAATGTTTCTGCTCCTAATTCTTTTACATCAGGACTTGGTCAGACACTGAATTTCTTCGGGAGTCTGTTACTGGGATGGTGACTAATTACTTAGATGTCTAATTTACTTATAATGGTATTCTGCAAATGGGCTTCTCGTTGT